>CM061133.1:339114177-339399177 GCA_030789695.1 Scilla litardierei
GGGCCTTTGAGGCATTGAGGCAGGCGATGACGATGGTGCCTGTGCTAGCCTTGCTAGATTTCAGTAGACCGTTTGTGGTGGAGACAAACGCTTCAGGTTTCGGACTGGGGACGGTACTTATGCAGGATCAGCGCCATTGGCATATTTTAGTATGGTTTTTGTCAACACGAGCGCGGCTGAAGTCAGTCTATGAGAGGGAGCTGATGGCAATAATGCTTTCTATACAGAAGTGGCGACCCGATTTACCTGAGAGACGGTTTATAGTGCGGACAGATCAGCGGAATCTGAAGTACCTTTTGGAGCAGCGCTTGGTCACGGAGGAACATTAGAAGTGGTTATCTAAGCTAGTACACTACAGGTTTAAGATTCAATACAGACCAGGCTTAGAGAACAAGGTAGTAGATGCCTTGTCTCGCATAGAGGCGACAGAGGTGGCAGCGATTTCAGTGCCAGTCTTGCTGGACTGGGAGTCTTTGGTGAGAGAGGTAGATGCAGATGAAGGGCTGACACTGATACGGGAGGCACTGCAGTATGGATCTACAGACTACCATGGGTATACACTAAGTGAGGGGATGCTGCTTTACCAGGGGCGGTTGGTGCTACCGCAGAATTCTTCCCACATACTGACGATTTTGCAGGAGCTCCATGGCAGCTCAGTGGGCGGACATTTGAGGGTACAACTGACCTACAAGAGGATGTCCAAGGAGCTGTACTGGCCAGGGATGAAGAGGGACTTCGCTCGGTTGGTAGCAGAGTGCGACGTCTGCCAGTGTCAAATATTTAGCGATGGCTCCCCCAGGGCTACTTCAGCCACTAGACTTGTCAGAGCGAGACTGGGAGGATATCAACATGGACTTCATAGAGGGGCTACTGCAATCAGAGGGCTTCACTATCATATTTGTTGTAGCGGACCGCCTCAGCAAGTATACCCATTTCATCCCATTACGGCATTCTTATACGGCAGTGATGGTAGCCACAACTTTCATGAAGGGGGTTGTACGCCTGCTTCGATTCCCTGCTTCTATTGTGTCAGACCGCGATAGAGTTTTTATGAGCAGTTTCTGGAGGGAGCTATTCAAGGTGCATGGGAATATACTGAAGAGAAGCACAACCTATCACCCCACAGACAGACGGCCAGATGGAGATGGTGAATATGAGTGTGGAGACATACTTGCGTTGTTTTGCTTCAGATTCACCAAAGCAGTAGGCGAAGTGGTTGACATGTGCTGACTACTGGTACAACACCTATCATTCGGCAGCGCAGTGCAGCCCTTTCGCATCCTTTATGGGGGATCCCCACACCTGATCCAGTATAGCCGTGGTACGAACCTAGTGTCTCAGGTCGAGGAGTACTTGAAGAGGGACAAGATGCTGGAGGATTTGAAGCGACACTACAGGCGCAACAGATTATGAAGGCCAAGGCAGACGCACACATGAGAGGTGCAGTTCGAGGTGGGCGACGGGATTTACATGAAGTTGCGGCCATATAGACAGAAGACAGTGGCGCATAGGAGTAATGCAAAGCTGGTGACTCGTTTTTACGGGCCATTTGAGGTTGTGGCAGTTCGACAGTTTCGGGGAGGAATTTGTAAATTCTGAACTTTGTGGGGCTTTTATGCAAATCTGAATGGGGGGGCTTTTTATGCAAATCTTCATTTTATTGTTTTTATGGAGTAGGGCCGGCCCTAATGAGGATTATGCTTTAATTGATTTGTGATGTCCCATTGGCCAAGGTGTCTACAATCACCTTTTGGAGATTTAAGCTTTCATCTTAAATAGAAAGCTAGGAGATTGCCTCTTCTCGAATTGGAGTATTTATCCTGTTATTGTTATTTTTAGGTCTGATATCAAATAAAATTCTCTCTTTTATTTGTTTTCCCACCAAAAATCCTACATTTTTCTTCAACCAAAGTCCTAGGTTGTATCATTTTCTCACAGATGATTTGTTAAGGATATCATCATGGTAGATGGCCTTATTAGTTTCCAGGAAACCATTTATAATGGACTCTAGGAAATAGCTAGGCGCTATGAAATTCAAATTGGAATCCATGTGTACCAACAAATTATGGACTTTGGAGGATATTCTCGAAGAGGTAAAAACCTATTCTGAGCAAATGGTTCTTTTGGAAGATTAGTGCAGATGGAAAGGTAGAGACCTATAAATCAAGGTTAATAGCAAAGTAATATCATCATTTCGCTTAGACTGATAAAACCTTTTCATTAATAGCCATGCACAAATTCATTTGGATACTACTTGCCATTGCATCTTTTTATGACTACGAAAGGTGGCAGATGGATAAAAAGTTACATTTTAAAGTTTAAGAGTATTGACATAACTCAGTCAGAGGGCTTCGAGGTCAATGAGAGCAGCAGAAAGGCATGCAATTTACTAAATTCACTTATAGGTTGAAGCAAGCGTCAAGAAGCTGGAATATTTGTTTTGATGAAACATTCGAAAAGTTTGACTTTATCAAAAACAAGGATGAACAATGCGTATATAAGAATGTCTGTAAGAGTGCTGTCGCATATTTCGTGTTGTATGTAGATGAGATTCTTGATTGGTAATGACAGCGATGATGCAATCAATCCATGTATGGTTGTTTAAAAATTTTCCTTGAATGATTTGAGAGAAGCATCCTATATACTATGTATAAAATCTATGAAGATAGATCGAATATGATGCTACAATTATTCCATCAAGATACATAGAGACCATATTAAAGATGTTTAACTTGGAAAACTTCAAGCGAGGTAATATACCTGCTTGTGATGGAATAACTCTCTTCAAGAGATATTTTTCAAAGACTAAAATGGAGAAAGTATGCATGACTATGATCCCTTAGCTTCGGTCATAGGATCGATCATGTATTATATGATATGTAATAGACCTGATGTCGCATACCTCTTTGGTTTTGTTAGTCGATATCAATCTAATCCTGTGAAGAAGCATTGGAATGCTATAAAGAGTATACTTAAGTACTATAGAATGACTAAAGCTATATTTTTGATTTACATTGGTGATAGTTCTCTGGTAGAAGGATTTACTAATTTGAGTTTCTAAAGTGATATGAATGATAACGATTCAATTTCAGGATAAGTTTTCACCCTTAATAGAGAGGTAGTGAGTTGAAAAAAATTTCAAACAGCCGACACTGTGACAGACTCTATGATGAAGTACATTGTAGTAAATTATGCATCAAAGGCGGTGGTTTGGATGTAAAAATTCAAAATCTATTGTAATATAGAACTATAAAGAGGTGCTACAATCGATAAATTAACAGATTCACTTACAAATGTACTTTCACAAAACCGTCTAGAACGATTAGTAGATATGATCGGTATGAGATATTGTAATAGTTAGGAAATATATGCATTTAAGACAATTATTGTAATCAACATATCTTCTTCAATATAATAATATACTATTTGGTATTATTTATCTTTATGATTTTCTTATATGAATGTGTATATATGTATATTGTATATAAAATTACATTGATAAAGTCATTGGATTGTGCAAGGAGATCAGGATCATAATGAGATTATAATAAAGTGGCCTAATCAAATCGCTCAAGTATAATTCTGTTTATGATCGATGTAATATCAAAATATGATATTAATATTTCAGATAGATCAGTGTGTGCTGAACTTTATAATTGAGATGGTAATGACAGGTCTCATAACCATTCGACGTAGTGGCAGGTGCATGTCAATCTTACTGTTAATAAAAGCTCTCAAGTAGTGGCAGGTGCATGTCAATCTTTAAACCTGAGACGTGTTAACGAAATTGCGTGTAGGAGGTTTATACTTTAACAATTTGACCAACTACACCGCAGTCGTTATTAGGTATTCGTTAGGGTTAGTCTAAATGGGTGAAGAGAGATGATGGTCTAAGATGTGATTCATCTCCTATGGTATACGAGGTTTGTGTTGCAAGTAGTTGATATAAAACCATATTAAATTCTTGGCCAAGGTAAAGTGGATGAACTTATTAGAATAATAAGTTTGATCTATAGTAATTATAGTGTCGCATAATCAACTAACAATATTCAGATATTAATATTAATAGGATTCGAAAGATATCCATATTATAGATATCTTAGTGACTAATTATGACAGTGAGACTGGACACAGTAGCTGTCGTTGATAGGCTTAGTATATTGGATGAAAATACAATCTTACACTAATCAGATAATTACGATTCCAAAGCAAGTGATTTTCATACGTAGCTAGCATTGCCAATATACTGGTAATTTGATCATCAATATGAAACATCTATCGTGCTAGTTGACGTGGAGAAGATCTGGGGTTTTTTTAAGTGTTTGGAGAGCGGATATCACTTATGAACATCCGTACAAAGGTAAGGTTTTAATTCTACATTAATTAATAGTTTCTACAGGTCTTAGGTAGATGTGTTAGAAATATATTTTTTGAATTTTATTGCTTCTGTTTCTATGAATTAGATTATGATTCCTAGTCATATAAACTTACATTTTAGGTATCTCGGGTCGGTTATCTAAGAGGATGACTGGATTAATTCAGTTGTAGATCTTAGAATCAAATCAAGTTAGTTGAAGTGAAGGCCATAGCCAGGGGCGGACCTGCCTTGTAGGTTGTGGGGGCACGGGCCCCCACAACATTTGAGCAAAAGCTATATACATATGTATATTTGTATATAAGTTTGTGTATTTATTTATGTATATATGTGTAGTAGGCCCCCACTTAAACTATATATATGTATTGGGACCCCACCACACCGAAGGTCTGGTTCCGCCACTGGCCATAACAGGAGTGTTGTGCGATTAACATGCACAGTTACGGTTACAGAGTAAATTTTATGTGATGATGAGAAGACCAGTTTTGTTATATGATACAGATCATTGAGCTATCATTAAAAAGAATGAATAGAGTATGTGTGTGGTAGAGATGTGAATGGTGCGATGGATGTGTGGAAACACTAAAAAGAATATGGTAAGAAAAGGGGATATCCGAGCGTAAGTATGATTTTTATAAGCATATGATGAGAGAACATCGCTTGAGATGGTTTGACTATATGCACCAAAGACGTATTGATGCACATATTAGAAAGACATCACACATGAATATTGAGATTAAGAGAAAGACAGGTAGGTTGAAGATGACATGAATGGAAGTGATAAAAGTGATATGAAAGATATTGGTTTGACGGAAGAGAAAGCTTTAGATTGTAATGCATGGAAAACGAGTATCACACATTATCATCTGATGTGATCACGGCCCAACATTCTCTCTATTAACTCCATGAAGCTGACCCCAATTTTTTGCATGAAGGCTAACTGATGATGTTGATGATGTAAGTCATTTTAGGCCTGTGTTTATCTAAACACAACATTGTCACCATTACTGCGTAAGGTAAGGGGGAAAAGAAAGAAAAAGAACCAACAAAGAAAGGACAAAGGGGAGAAAATGAAGAAAGGAGGAAGCGGAATATCTAATTATTAGAAAGGGTGGAAGTTAGATTCTCTCCTGTGGGGAGCTCAAACCTAGAGCCAAGATCACGTAACTTGATTCCCGGCTTGTTTGCGATCGGGAAAATGATGGAGCAATCCAAATCTGGAAAATGATTGAGCAATCCATATATACGTTGCAAGTTCATCAATTGAGTGAAATTGGAGCACAAATTCTTTTATTTGTAGTGTGACAAGAAACAGATTGAATTCTACAAGGTCTGATAAACTAGTAGTTAATTCACTCAAACATTTATCTACTATCCCATTTTGATGAGTTACAAAGGTTGGCCATGCAAATCATGGAACATTGAGGCAGATGACACTTATATAATGGAGTGAGCTGGTAGGTCGGATGGAGGAGGTAGGACACACTAGATGGAATGTTGGCAACTCATATTAGAAGATGAAGAGATACCAGAACTGAATGTGATGCATAGTACTGCATTGAACATTGCTATTATTGCTACTCAAAGTTCATGTAGGCCGCAATCTCAACCATGACATTTTGCCACAGTAGATTCATATTTCCAGATTTGCAACAAATGCTATACATATGAGGATAATGGGTATCATGTCATGTAAGAACTTTCTCATAAGGTGGATGAAAAGTCCATTCTCCACATCTTTTTGAGACAATCGGCACTGTTCATTATTTCATTTGATATACACATAATAAAACATAGCTACTTCAAAAACCTTTTGGTTTCAATTTATTTATCCATGCATTGAGTCATTTGAAATTCAACGGTTTTACAACAATAAATTTGTCCATCAGATCAATGAGCAAATGACGATCAAAATGAATGGTACCATCATATCAAAATGAATGGTACCATCATGTCATTAGATCAAAATGATGATCAACGAGCAAAATGTCCATCATGTCATTGGATCTTTTTGGTGTATTGGATTTGAGAATATGATGATTAAAATGAATGGTGCCGATCATCATATATGTATGTAGGTATGTACGTATGTGTCTGTGTGCGCTTAAATCACACAAATTATCATGTTCTAGTGGCACAATTGTACTAATATATCTTGATCTATAATATTCGGAAAAACTACAATTGAGTTAAGATTTAGGTTTAACACTTAACTGATAAAATTCATTTTTTTCCTTTTGGCCCCTCCTTTTTCATTGCTGCCACCATTGATATATTTATAAATGGTAATGATATGGTGAGGTGGTGAGCTAAGATTCTTATCGTGAGCTAGCTCAATCGGTAAAACCAATCAACAATCGGTACTGTTCATCTAGAAGAAAATGTTGATAGATATATACCCTAAAAAATTAGAGATTATAAACGTCAAAATCCTGTGGATCAACCCGTTCCAATTTTGTTACCTTTGCAGGTAGCTTGTAAGCCGTCCATCTTGTGAACACTTAATGGATTTGATATAAATCTCCAAATAACAAAAAAAATTTATACATAAAGAGCACTTGATAGATAGAACAAGATGAACATGTCTGATTATTGATTTGGAAAATTGATTTGGCTAGTTCAAGATATAAAGATCCCGTTTCACCGTTTCACCATCTCATTTCATTATATATATATATATATGAGAATGTTCATGTGCAAACATTTCACATGGAAAATTCCGTGCAAAAATATTTTTAATATTTTTGATTTTTTTTCAAATTTTTTTCCTCCACTTCATGTAGTTGTACACCTCTCAAAAATAATGGTTGAAAAATAATGTGATTTGGCCTTCAATCAACGTATTACTAAAAGTTCTATTGTTCTGAAACCATTAAATTTTGTAACGAGTGGATCTGTGCTCAAATCCCCTAGGGTTCACCCATTATTTTCCCTATGGTATATAATTGTATGGATTGAATATAAAAAAGTTTTCAAAAATAATTTCTAAAAAAGATAAAATGTTTTTCGCACCATAGATGGTAGGAAATTTTCGCACCAGAATACTACTATATATATCATGCTCTCCTTTCTCTCTTTCATGCAATCTTTATATATATATATATATATATCCCACGCCCATTTGAGAAAATAATTGTGAGATGAAGAGATTAGGAGCAGGAAACTTAGATTTTGGAGAGTTAGTTCTTCTCTCGAATTAAAAGCTTGGAGAGCGGTCCTCCTTTCGAAAGAAGCCAATTATCATTGTATCCACAATTGAAAATCAATAAAAATATCATTGTTTTCCCAAATCCATTTTATAGGCCTAAAAATCCCACCTTTTATCATAAAAATGTCATCTTTCAATCTAAATCCACTAAAATCTTATTTTTATCCCGCAAGCCCTAGAAAATCCTATCAAATTGGTATCAAAGCACTCCGATCCGAAGACAAATGGCGGTTGCGGCTAAAAAGATGGAAGCTTTAGAGAAATTGGGAAGCGATGTGGAGATTTTCGTGGATCGACATCAAAAGGTTATGGAAAAGGTGGACAAGTTGGAGGAAAAATTCTCAACAATGGAATCCATGTTGAAAGAACTCTTGGAGATCCATCATCGCCATCGACTTGAGAAGGATACGATGAAGCCAGATCTGAACGAAGATGAAGTCAACGACGCAGATCTGGGGAAAAAGGCAACGCCTTTAGACAAGGGCAGTAAATCATCTCTTTGAGGAGGTGATCCATCCTAAGGGTGGCCCTGCATCAGATCTGATTAATGACGATGACTACGACCCAGTCATATGGCAAAAGGCGTCCCTTTGAATACGAGAAAGTGGAAAGTCATCGACTTTGAGGCAGATTTGCATTCAATTTGCGAAGGAACCGGATGCGGAGGGCAAAAACCCCCCGAAAACCCATGCAGGGTGCAGCAAGATCGGGCGAGCCTTGGGTGCCTATGCCAAGGCACCTAGGTGGCATGTCTGGAGGCTGTGTCCTACTAGCAGGCCATGAGGCAGATTTGCCAGGAGGGGTGGGCTCCCCAAGGGCTTACGACCCCTAGGCGGGCCGACCCAGGCACGAAAACCCCCGGACGGCCTTCCAGGACGGTCATGGGTTTTGGTTTGCAGACAGAGGCCTTTCCGGGCCACTGTGACAGCGTTTTTGGAGCGACAGACCTTCAGGCGAGCTTGGCGATCAACGTGGCTTCTACCCGGGCTTCGAGGAGAGTGGTGGAGACATGGGGGGCCCGACGATGGAGGAGGCCCGCACGGCTACGACTGGTCCGCAGGAGTGCCACATAGCGGCGACGGCCCATGGGACAACGGAGGAGGACCTGATGGAGGAGATCCGTGGTGGTGACTACGGATGTGGGGATGGCGGCACAACTGCATGAGTCCAAAGTGAATGTTTTGGAGGCCCAACATCATAGCAGAATGCCTTTAAGAAGTTCCACTACAAACATCCCAATCAGAGAGCATAACCGTGGCACTTCGGCATTGATAACAAGATATGGAAGTTACAGATGCTTGTCTTTGAGGGGGACGATCTTATGGATAGGTCTACAAGCAGAAAGATATTTCACTATGAACCGACTGATGGAGGAGGAAAAACTGATGTCAGTAGGAATTTGTCTGGAGGGAATGGAGGGAAAGGCGTTGGCCTGATTTCAGTGGAGGGAGCAGAGTTATACTGTCAGCTTGTAAGAGGGATTTACGGACTGCTTGTTGCACAAGTTTCGAGACAATCCTGAGTGTGATCTATACGAGTAGTTCTTTGCCCTCAAATAAAAGGGCACTGTCAGAGACTACAGGGAGGTTCGAGATACTCTCGGGTCGCGTGAGGGGGATTTCTGATGAGGTACTGGAAGGGAATTTTATGAAGGGCCTTAAGTCGAGTAGCAGAGTGTGGCTTCGTAAATTAAGGCCGAGGCGGCTTGAGAGGGAATGGAGCTCGTCCAAATGGTGGAAGATAGAGTCACGACAAAGCGGGCTGTAAAGGGAGCGATAAGCAGTCACATCCCACAATTATGTCATGACAAAGGCTCAGAAGTCCCTACCAGCGACGGTTCAGACAAGCCAGGAGAAGAACTGCGTGCTTCAAACCGATAGCAGGTTCGAGCATCTCACGCAGGCGGAGATCTAGAACCGGCAAGACGAAGGCTTATGTTTTCGATGTCGCGAGAGATTTGGGCCGGGAAACCGTTGCCACGAGCGTGCTCTCCAGATTTTGGTTTAGAATGAAGAAGGCAAAACAGCTAAGGAGGATGAGCTACGAGGGAACGAGCATTCCCATTTGGAGTGACATACCCACAGATTTCATGACACTACATTGAGGACAATGTGATTCTTTGGGGACGGAGTAATGATACAATTGTGGGGGGTGGACATGCGACGACTAAAGGAATAAGAAGGAAGGGCAAACTTATAATTTTAGGGTCCATGGACATTTTCGTAATTACTGTGAAATCTGATTTTTATATATGGAAAAATCAGGTTGTATAAGTGATTATGCTGAATTTGAGAAAAGAATTGAGAGATAAGTGATTATGCTGAATTTGAGAAAAGAATTGAGATATAGAAGAGATTATGAGTATGAAACTTAGATCTTGGAGAGTTACGCCTTTTCTCTGGAACTAAAGGCTAGGAGAGGGTCATCCTATCGAAAGAGGCCAATTATCATTGTATCCCATATTGAAAATTAATTAAAAAAATCAGATTTTTCCCAAAATCTATTTTCTAGCGCCATAAAATCCCACCTTTTAGCATAAAAATCACATCTTTCATCCTAAATCCACTAAAAACATATTTTGTCCCACAAACCCGAGAAAATCCTATCAATGTGATTGAGGGGAGCAATGTTGAAAATAATGTTATGCAAGCGTAATGCTAACATCAGAATAATGCATAATGTATATAACATAACGCTAGTGTAATTTACATGATTTTTAGGTTTAAATTATAAACATGAAATATTTCTAATATGTTTTTAATAAGAGAATAATGAGTATCATATGACATATGTAAGATACCTCTCATATATACCGATGTGACGCATTCTCTTCTACATAGTATAAGTTGTCACATGCGGTGTACTGTTGCCCTTTGAAGATAACATGTTATGTCGACCTACATAAGAGATATCTCTTATATGTTATATGCTACCTATTTTCTCTTTTAATAAATATGATAAATATTATAAAAAGATAAATGTTATAAAGAATTTTAAGTCCGAAAAATAAAAAATATGACAATGATAAATAACATACACTCCGACACCAAGTAGCAACTAGCAACAAATGTGCATGAATCAAAAAAATATGGAGGAATAACACAAATAATGTCATAAAAATCTAATAGCAATGTCACCAATAACTTAAAAGTCTTATACAAATTACAAAATAAGTAAAGATATCTAGAATATCTTGATTTCTTATTAGTTAAACAGAAGTTGCCCAAAACAAGTTCACATTAAAATGGGGATAGGAGTTTAATGTGATTTTTTCTTTTTGGTTGTAACTTACTTACAATACTTTACATTTTAGCATAGTGTAATGTGATGATGTTGCGTTACACGTGGACGTTATGAAACAATGTGGATGTGCTATGTTAAGTAATGTGTTATATTAGTTATGGAACACGTTTTTCAAACATTGGTGGGGAGCATGAGAGAGATTAATGGAGACAATAAAAGAGAGAAATGATGGGCAAAAAATAAAAAATATATGCTTTAACGGTTAACACTAGCCATCAACTTAGTGATGATTTTTTTGCTAATATCATATAGATTAGGGAGCATTAATACTACTGTGGTAATAGAACATGTATACTTTATGCAATTTACCCTATACACACTCTCGCGCGCACACATATATATGAGAAATGGGTATCATATGATCTGATAACTTGTGTCATATAGAATGATGTGGCACAAAAGGAGCCATGTTGAGGCAAAAAAATACACCCCATGTGATCTTTTTTTCCTTTATGAATGAGATTGCGTCATGTTATTGACTCAATGTATATGAGCAAACTTGTTCATATGTCATATGATAACCATGTCTCTTTATATATTAACTAGTCATAACCCGTGCCCGTGGGCACGGTTAATTTAAGAATTTTCACAGCAAAAACTTTGTTTCACAAAAAATTATTTCCACAGTCAAAGTTGCGTGGTACAACAAATTAGCGTAAAAATATTTAGCGGCACGGGCGCATTTGGTGCGGAACAACAAATTCGACGCATGCATCTTCGACGCGGAACAATAAATTCGGTGCGGAACCACAAATTCGGGGCATGCACCTTCGACGCGGAACAATAAATTCTGCATAGAACAACAAATTCGGCCGGAACATAAAATTAGCGTAAGAAAATTTAGCGTAAAAAATTTAGCGGGTGCCTTCGGCGCGGAAACTTATTCTCATCGTGTTGCCCCCATGCGTTGAAGAAACGGTGGGCCCCGCGTTGAGGGGAGAGATCATTCGATCTGCATCAGCATTCGATCTGGCAAGTTAAAGTTTTTTCCCAAATGCATTAATTGAGTGCACTCTGTTATTCCACAGAAACTTTCATTCCCCAAAAAGTTTCATTTCCCCAGAAACTTTCATTTCCCCAGAAACTTGCATTCCCCAAAACTTTCATTTCCCCAGAAACTTTCATTTTCCCATAAATGTTTACCCTCCAAAACTTTCCACAAAATCTCATCTCAACCATTCATTCCTCAAGATTAAATCTCAGCCATTCTTATATCAACCCCTTTGTCTTAGTCAGCTTGTCCTAGTCAGCCGTAGGATTCAAAAACAGTTGTTAAATGTAATATAGATGATTTGGGCATACCGTGACTGGAAATAGCAAACAAGTTGACCCTCCTCTTATAGCTCTTACAACGTAAAGTTGCGTACAAATTTCTACACTTTGATAGGTTGGCACAATGTAAAACAAGGGGTTGTTGGCTCAAAACTCTAGGGAGTGACGGTTCTGTAATTTTAGGACGGCAGCTCAAAACCTTAGGAAGGGGCAGTTTTGTAATTTCGGAATGGCGACTCATCAGTGATGATTTTATTATAAATAAGGAGACAATGGCTAAGGGTGAGGATATGTAGAAAATAGTGAGGGATTAGTAGTTATTATTTAGATTAGTTAGCTGTAGGTTATTGGTAGAGTGGCCTTCCTCTCGAATTGAGTCCGAATCATGTAGTTTCACGAAAAATATCAATAAAAATCTTATCTTTTACCCAATTTTTTTTCAATCCTATCAAATTGGTATCAAATCTCCCTACCACGTTGTCTTTCGGCCTTCATCAAAATATTACCGAGAGATACTTCGCAGTGAACCAACTTATACAGGAGAAGAAGCTATTAGCGGGTCTTTGACTGCGGAGGAGGACGGCGGAACCCTCACTTGGAGGTGGTGGATGACTCCCCTCGACCAATGGAGGGCAAGCGTGTGGACTTTAGGCGGATGTCGAGCTCTGAGGAGGCAGCGACGAAGCCAAATGAGGCCGACGGTGTTTCGACGATGGCAGGGAGGTCGGCGGCGCTACGACGCTGCCGGAAAAGGACGGCAATGCTTTGCCGAGGACGGGGGAGGCCGGGAGATATCCAACACATTTTCTTGATTTTTTTCATCTTGAAGACAATGTGTCTCATTGGGAGGGGAGTAATGATAGGTTGGCACAAGGCGAACCAAGGGGACAGCTTAAAACTCTAGGGAGTGGTAGTTTTGTAATTTCGGGATGGCAGCTCATTAGGGAGGATTTTATTATAAATAAGGGGGCAATGGTAGGAGTGGGGTATGCGGAAAATTGTGAGAGAGTAGTAGTTATTGTTTAGATTAGTTTGCCCTATGTTATTGGGAGAGTGGCATTCCCCTCGTATTGAGGCCGAATCTCGTAGTTCCACGAAAATTATCAATAAAAATATTATCTTGTACCCCCCATTTCTTTCCCAATCCTATGCCACTTGTAACACTGTGCCAGATCTGAAAGATAGCCAGATTGGAGGCCATCCACCATGATAGAGTTTGACACGGAAGGCGACAAGTTCATCTACATAGATTAGGTCCTTAAAATTTATTTGTTTGGTATATTTGAAGAGGATGTGAATGTTGGTCGACAATTGTCATACAAAAATGCGATTATTGAATCTTGTAACCAGACGTTTTTTCTACATCATTTTCTGAAACAGAACTGCTGAGTGGACTGCAAGAATCTTTAAATTCTGTTGCCATTTTTTGGAGGGTGGTGGAATTCAGTTGAGTGTCTGTTTCCGGCCAATGAGTGTTAACACACTGCATTGGATTGTCCAATAATATGGTTGGTGAGTTGTGTGTACACGCAGGAATTTATGTGGTCTGATGGTACTTGTTAGTGAAACTTGGAGTTTATACCATAGACATGATGAACTTGATTATTGTTCCGGGCTTTCAAATCTGGAGGATGTAAAAACTGATATAGGCAATACATTCATCTGTGAAAATTTCAGCGCAAGGATTTGGGAGGAGCTCATTGATGGGTCAATTGTCATTATGTTGTTAGAGTCTGCATTAGTTTTTTCTTTCATTTTTAAAAAAAGATAAAGGGTATCTCTCTTTATAATGTGTATTGTTTTTCATTATAACTGAAAAATGGAAGATGGCGAAATGACTTCACCTTTTTACTCAAATGGTAGATATACGCCGCATATAAATGTGAATTTTCTTTTGTCTGTTTTAAGTTAGCTTCACCTTAATTCTTCTTCGATTAGCATAAGTGAGAGACACATTTCCTTTCTTTGGTCAGTATCGTGCGGATTTCCCAATTGGCTTAAAGAAACTGGCGGTGTTTGCTGATATTTCTCCTAACTTCTATCAAATGGCTGACCGGATATTACAAAAGCAAATTCAATTAGTTGGCAACAGTTTGATGGAGGTATCACCCTCGGTTTGCTTGACATGACATCTTCATTGTATTCATTGTGCCTAGCTGATGTTTGTTATTTCTTTTTATTTAATGCATTGTGTCTTTTCAGGCGATAGACGGGGCTGATGGATTTCAGAATACACATCAACCTCAGCAATACGAGTCAGCAAAGTTTAGCATAGAACAGGTATCCCTATTATATATGCTAAACATCTATATCTTCATAATCTATCGCCCCAACCAAAAAAAATCACCCAAAATGTGCACACACAAACCACACACCATCCTACCCCTTTATGTTAGGAAGGAAACAGAGATGTTTAGTATTGGGTAGTAAAGTTTTAACCATATGACTCCAACACTTGGTTCTTCTCTTGATAACTACTATTCTTACTTTACAAAAATGTTAGGTAGAGGTTATCTTTTGGTTTTAGTAATGTCTACATACTGATTTATGCTGTAAATCTTTTTTTCTTTTTAAAAACTTTATGCCCGAGTTTGTTTTGAAAGACATCTAGAATAATTATAGCCTAAACGATACTCTTATTACTCAATCCTAACCGAGGCTTGAAATCTTGATTTTTGTCCCCAGACTGGTTGGTGGTTTGCGGTATCCATATTGTAAGTATCAGGAAACAGTATTTGCCTTAAACAAATCTAAAAATAAAAATCGTTAAGACATGTCTTGGTTAGTCAAAAACTGTTGTACACGTATTTGGACTCATTGATGGAATTTTGATCATGCTTGAATGAAATATTGTAAAAACACATACCAAGTTAATAGTTTTCGTAGATAAGATATTGGAAAAGAAATAATCCAAATTACATGAATAAGTGGATCAACCAAACGATTGCTCTTACAGAGTTTATTGAACTTAAACATTATTACATTCTGTTGTAGATTCAATGTTTGGCATGTAATTTGAGCCGCCTTCATTACTTGTTTGTGTTCGCATTACTTGGATGCGGAGGGTCGGATTAAATAGAAAGTTCCTAACACACTTACCGAGTGGATAACAATGTTATGTGTATGCATCATCATTACAAAAGTCAATGGCCCATGCGGGTTACAAGGGGTTAGATGATTCTTTTAAACTCTTCACTACCATGTAGGTGATACATGTGGTGATTATATACAATTACTCAGAATTTCAATTTTTCGTACTTAGAAGTTTTCAACCTTGAATTTTTAATTGTGTTTGTTATTTGCCAATATGGGTTGTATTGGCTGGTTTCGGATTGATCGTATCAGCATGCCGGTCAAAATGATATGAGTAAAAGTTGAGAGCGAGCGAGATACGATACAAGGAAAATCTCTCATATGAGGGTAATAGGCATCATTTCTTACGAGAACTTTCTCATAAGATGGCCAAAAGTTTCATGCTAACCCATTCAGTCAAGTATCATAGTCAAGTATCGTTCATATTGATCTTCATGTCCTTAAACATGGATACATCAAATATCACGAGGATAAGGACATCAACATGAATGGTGTTGATCATCAAATCGACGGGTGAAAAGTGGACTTTTTTGGCTGCCACTAAGGGGGTTTTGTTAGGATTATGGTTTATGGCCATAAAGTGGCAAATCTGTAATTTCTGTGCACAAGGACAAATCTGTAATTTTAGGTGTTCCATGGGACAGTTCTGTAATTTTAGGCTAAATACCATTGGTTAGGGGTATTTTAGTAATTTAGGGGTGATGGTTCACGGGGAGTTTAATTATAAATAAGGGGGAAGGTTAAAGGGAAGCTCATGTTGCGTTTTGAGAATAATTGAGAATATGGTAGATCCCTTAGATCTAGTGGGAGAGTTTGGCTTTATCTCGAATTAAAGCTAGGAGAGTGGTCCACCTCTCGAACGTGGCCAATTTTATTTTTGTATTTCAATTTTTATCAGTAAAAACCCCATCTTTTCACCCGAAAAATCCTAATCTTTCCCATAAAAATCACATTTTATCCCTAAAACCAGATCCGGATCGTATCAAAGTGGCATCAGAGCATAAATTATGATGACAGTGTCAAAACAGCAGAAACTTTCAAGGAATGGCATCAAGCGTGGTTGGACGAAAGAGGGATGCGCGCATGAGAAAAGATGGGCATTGTTTGAAACCACATTGGTTCAAGTGTGGCAGGAGGTGAACCCCCAACTATCAAAGAAACTTTCAGAGACTTTCTGTCAATGTTGCCTGAAACTAGATATGTTATACGATTATCACATACGAGAGGAGGCGCAAGAAGACGAAGGAGTAATTGCTAGGCGCACCGACGATTTGGGAAAGCTTCTTTATGCATTACTAGTTTTGTTATTTTTGCTGTACGCATCACGCCTAAACATTATATAAGGAGGGCTAGGGCATCAAAGTTTGTAGCCGTCATTTGATGTTTTCCTAGAGTTCTCTAGTGAGATCCTAGAAGAGAGTTTAGGCTTTTCCCGTAGCAAAAGCTAAGAGAGGGGCCAACTCTCCCAAAAATTGGCTACTTATCTATTGCAACCCCTATTTTCATTCAATAAAAATTCCCAAATCCATTCTACAAACCCTAGTCCGCATCAATTTGGTATCAGAGCTCTGATCCAATGGCAGCAACAAGATCATCTACGGCAAAATCTTTGGAGGAAAGGCTAGATGCGGAAATCGTCGAGAGAAAGAAAGATACGGCGGATCTCATCGGACGGCTGTCAGAACTGATCTCAGATCTGATCTAAAGGAGAACATGGAGCAGATGAAGGAGTTGAGCGCGCATCTCATGACCCAAAATACATCCGGGATCTCTCAATCGAAAGAGGGAACGACTTCAGATCTGAATCCCCAATCAGATCTGAGGGTGAAGGCGACCCACATGGTGAAAGGGAAGGCGGTGATGATCACCGATCAAGAAGGGGTGATCCAAGAAGAGGAAGATTCAGATCTGGATTTGGAGGACGAAGAATGGCGGGATGATCTCTCCGAAACCCTAGGGGAAAAGCTTCGAGGAGGAACAACACACGAGGCGACGACGACGCGTGCACCCGGCAACCCTAAGGGACTGCCAGAGGGCTGCCGATCCTCTGGCGGCTCGCCTGAGGTCGCCGACACCGGGCAGCCCCGCAGGGGGGCTGCGGAGGACAGGCGACCCCGCCTGGGGGTCGCCGAAGGCGGGCGGCCTCGCAGGGAGGCCGCCAAGGCGGGACGACCCCTGGCGGGGGTCGTCGGAGGCGGGCGAACCCGCGGTGGGGTCGCCGAGACTGGGTGACCCCGCCTGGGGTTCGCCGACGACGGGTGGGCCCACCACGGGTCCTGCAGATCTGAGGCGAGCCGCGCACGCGACGAGGAACCCCTTCGAGGGGGGCGGCGAGTGGCCTGAAGGGCACTTGCGGGGTGCACGTGATCGGGAGTACTTCGATGACAGTGATGGTGGCCCAGAAAGGCAGCGGTGAGCTGACAGACATGACCTGGAGTACGAGGAACCTATTCACTACATTGTGGAGGAGTATGAGGAGGAAGAGGAGCGAGATAGGAGGGAGGACCAGCAATGGGGTCATAGAGGAGTCAGATTTAGAGATCACCACCGCCAGCAGCTGCAGGATCGTGTTGATGGAGGGGATTCACGTGCGTATGACCGCATCCGGAAGCTCAAAATGCCTCTGTTCGAGAGTAGTGATGCCACAGGGTGGATCTACAAGGCTGAGAGGTATTCCGAGATGTCGAGATTGACGGAGACGGAGAGGCTGCGGGCGGTTGCACTTTGTTTAGAGAGAGGCCTTGCATTGGTGGCGGTGGAAGGAGCATCAGAGACCTCTGAGAACCTGGGATGGATTCAAGGAGGAGTACTACACCGATTCAGAGATGGCCATGTTGGGGGAGCCTACTAGCAGCTGCATGCCCTGAAGCAGTTGGGGACGGTGTGCGATTACATCAAGCAGTACGATGTACATACTAATAGGGTGCACGAGATGTCGGCGGAGTCCTTAGAGGGCTTTTTCATGGATGGATTGAAACCTACCATTAGGTCTGAGCTCCGCACTCTCAGACCTCGTGGACTGGAGGAGCAGATGGAGCTAGCGCAGACAGTCGAGGACAAATTGGCAGAGAAGCGCCGCGCCATGGGGACTTTTGGTGGCCAATCCCCGACCCCAGACTGTTCCGGCAGGAGGTACACCGGCAGGAGGTACACCGATAGGGGGAGGGAGACCAGGAGATGTGAGGCCAGGAGGGCCTTACAATAGGATGACAGATGCCGAGAGCGGGGCCGAAGGGTGAAGGGGTTGTGCTTTAAATGTGATGAGAGGTTTACCCTGGGCACAGGTGCCGCAACCAGGCGCTGCAGGTATATGAGGTGCACGCAGAGGAGTTGGATGAGGAGCAAGCAGAGGAGGGTGCGGCAGAGCCCGAAGATGACAGTAGGCCTATACTCTTTGAGGCAGCCGAGTTCTCACTTAGCTCCATAGCGGGACTGACGCGAGTTCACACTATGAAGCTGGCTGGTTGAGTTTGTGACTTGGACGTGGTGATCCTGATCGATAGCCGATCCACACACAACTTTGTGTCCCCAATGGTGATTGAGGCGCAAGGGATTCAGCTTACAGAGACGGAGGGCTTCGGGGTCATGTTGGGGACCGGCATAGTGGAGCAGAGTAAAGGCATTTGTCGGGATTTTACAGTGTCCATACAGGGGGTGTTGATCACTGGTGATTTTTTGCCCCTGACATTGGGCAACGTCGACCTGATTCTTGGAATGCAGTGGTTGCAGTCGTTGGGAGAGACGAAGTTTAATTGGAAGCTGATGCGGATGGAGTTTCAGGTGGAAGGGAGGAAGGTAAAGCTTCTGGGTGACCCGAGTTTGTGTTCGTCTGTGTCATACAAGACTGGCGAAAACCCTTCAGGCAGAAGGAGGGCGTTTCTTGATTGAGTTGCAGGGGTTGATCCCTGAGGGGACAGAGAGTATACCATAGTACCACCAGAGGTAGAGCAGCTGTTGCAGGGGTTTGAAGGGGTGTTCCAGCCGCCCAATAGCCTTCCGCCACCACGGGATCATGAGCACGCCATTGTGCTGAAGGAGGGGGGTCCCCATAGCATGCGCCCGTACCGATACCCGCAGGTGCAGAAGGGTGGGATCGAGAAGCTGGTTCAGGAGATGCTGCAGGCGGGGTCATACGACCCAGTGCGAGCCCTTTTTCTAGTCCAGTGTTGCTGGTAAAGAAGGATAGTAGTTGGAGGTTCTGCATCGATTACCGAGCTCTCAATAAGGAAATGGTCCCAGACAAGTTTTCCATCCATGTGATCGACGAACTATTGGATGAGCTACACAGAGCGGTGATCTTTTCGAAGATCGACCTGAAATCTAGATACCTCCGATCCGGATACGGGATGAGGATATTCAGAAGACGGCCTTCAGGACTCATGAAGGCCACTACGAGTTCCTCGTCATGCCGTTTAGGCTGACGAACGCCCCCGTCACGTTCCAGTCATTGATGAATAAGGTCTTTCGGCCTTATCTGCGGAGGTTTGTTTTAGTCTTCTTCGACGACATATTAGTATACATTGATTCACTGCAGGATCACTTGGGCCATCTAGAGATAGTATTGAGAGAGCTGAAGGACCACCAGCTACATGCCAATTGGAAGAAGTGCTTGTTCGCACAGGCACATGTGGAGTACCTGGGGCACATCGTCTCAGCGGAGGGCGTGGCGGCTGATCGGTCGAAGATTGCAGCCATGTTGGATTGGCCGCAGCCGAGGACATTACAAGCTCTACGGCGATTTCTGGGGCTCACGGGTTATTATCGGCGGTTCGTGAAGGGGTACGTCACCTTGGCATGGACCCTTACCGAACAATTGAAGGACAGTTTCTGCTGGGGAGATGCGGCGACGAGGGCATTCCAGGCCCTCAAGGAGGCGATGACGACCGTGCCAGTGCTAGCACTCCCGGATTTTGAGAAGCTGTTTGTGGTGGAGTCTGACGTGTCGGGCTTTGGGTTGGGGGCCGTGATGATGCAGGAGCAGCGGCCGATCGCCTAGTTCAGTCAGGTCTTATCATCCAGGGCCAGGCTGAAGTCCATCTATGGGAGAAAGCTGATGGAGATCGTGCTGTCGATACAGAAGTGGCGGCCATACCTGTTGGGTAGAGATTTCGTGGTACGGACAGACCAGCGGAGTCTAAAGTACCTCCTGGAGCAGCGCATGGTGGTTGTCCAAGCTGAGTGGGTACAAGTTCGAGATTCATTACAAACCCGGCATGGACAACAAGGCAGCAGATGCGCTTTTCCGACGAGATGAAGGGATACATGTGGTGGTTCTTTCTATTCTGGTGATGCTGGGGAGTGACGTCCTACTAGCAGAGATTGAGGCAGATGAGGGATTGCGGCAGATCAGGGAGGCCATCACACAGGGATCAGGAGACTTTCCTGGTTACACATTGGAGGGACGGACACTACTGTACCGATGAAGGTTGGTGATTCCTCGTACTGCTGGACACATTCCCACTCTTTTACAGGAGTTCCACGGCAGCGCCGTGGGAGGCCACTCGGGAGGGTACCAGACGTATCAGAGGATGGCTCGGGAGCTCTATTGGTCGGGCATGAGGAAGGATGTCACGCAGTTAGTCTTGGAGTGTGACGTATGCCAGCGCCACAAATATCAGGCGACATCCCGGCAGGTCTCTTACAGCCTTTGGATTTACCAGAGGGTGTGGGAGGACATCTTGATGGACTTCGTGGAGTGGTTACCACGATCAGAGGGCTTTACTACGATATTTGTGGTGGTTGATCGCCTCAGCAAATACAGCCATTTCATTCCACTTCACCATCCATTTACTGCAGCATCGGTGGCAGTTGCCTTTTTGAGGGAGGTGGTCTGGTTGCATGGGTATCCTCGTTCGATCGTGTCGGACAGGGATAAGGTTTTTTGAGCACTTTCTGGAAGGAGATGTTCCGGCTACAGGGTACAGCGTTACGACGGAGCACCGCTTACCACCCGCAGACGGACGGCCAGACTGAGGTGGTTAATCGGAGCGTGGAGACCTACTTACGGTGTTTTGCTTCAGAGACGCCCAGGAAGTAGGCCGGGTGGCTGATGTGGGCTGAGTACTGGTACAACACCTCGTACCACTCAGCGGCGAAGATGACACCGTTTTGAATTGTGTATGGCCGAGACCCATCCCACTTAGTACACTACAGCAAGGGAGCCACCCCGGTGTCAGGACTGGAGCAGCAGCTGGAGGAGCGTGACCGGGTGCTGGAGGAGTTGAAGCGCCATTTATCACGAGCCCAACAAATCATGAAGGAGAAGGCGGATGCACATGGCAGGGATGTGGAGTTCACCGTAGGAGAGCAGGTTTATTTGAAGCTTCGGCCTAATAGACAGCGCTCGATGGCCCAGCGACGCAACGAGAAGCTAGCAGCGAGGTACTATGGGCCTTACGAGATTGAGGCCCGGATTGGCAAGATGGCCTACCGACTGTGGTTGTCCCCTACTACCTAGATCCATCCGGTTTTTCACGTCTCATAGTTATGCCGAGCTATCGACGATCATGTGGCATCTGCTACATTACCGCCGACTCTCACGGTCGACATGGAGGTACTATTGGAACCCAAGGAGGTTACAACCATTCGCGCAGGAGCGTCGGGGGCACGGGAAGTATTGATCTGTTGGTCAGGATTGCCGGAGTGAGGCAACTTGGGAGCTTTATGATCACATATTGCAGTAGTATCCTGATTTCCACCTTAAGGACCAGGTGAAACTCCTGGGGGGAGTAGTGATACGATTATCACATACGAGAGAAGGCGCAAGAAGACGAAGGAGTAATTGCTAGGCGCACCGACGATTTGGGAAAGGTTCTTTATGGATTACTAGTTTTGTTATTTTTGTTGTACGCACCACGCCTAAACATTATATAAGTGAGGGCGTGGGCTAGGGTTAGGGCATCGAAGTTTGTAGCCGTCATTTGACGTTTTCATAGAGTTCTCCAGTGAGATCCTCGAAGAGAGGTAAACCCTATTTTCATTCAATAAAAATCTTCAAATCCATTCTACAAACACTAGTCCGCATCAATATGCTAGAAGAAGCCAATGGCACAGATCCGGGGCAAAATGCAACTCCTTTGGATTAAAAAAGGAAAAATAATATCTTTTGAGGAGGAGTTCTACCCCAAAAGCGATCTAGCTTCAAATCTGAATATCGATAACGACACCGAAGCTGATCAGGACTTCGAGGAAGCGGCGGACAACCAGATAGGGGCGGCGCATCCTCACCCACTCACCGGGGGCTCGCCGAACCCCTGCAGGGCCATGGCAGCCACTGTAGGGCTCGCCCAGGACCCTGCAGGGCCCTAGCGGCTACTGCAGGGCCGCTGCAAGCCTTGGCCTGGCATTTAGGGGCCTCGTAGCCCCTAAACGGTGAGCCAGTGGTCCCGCGGATTCTTGGGGATTGATGGTGGGTTTGTTTGGGGCTGGAGACTAGTTTCGGGGTCTGGCAGATACGATGGACTTTGGTGATTACCGTAGCTTCCTTTCGGGCTTCGTTGGGAACAATGTAGACCTTGTATTGGCCGACAACGCTCTTAAGTGCCCCCAGGGCCCATGGTTTTCAGTCGGACGACCTCTCGAGCTGCAGGGTTCGTATTTTAGGCACGAAGAACCTTCAGACGGACATCATGATTACCGTGATATCTATCTGGGTATCTTTGAGGGCGGTGAAGACCTTGGATGGCCTTTTGATTCAGGAGGGAAAGAGCACCATCAGTCGGAAAGGATTGGCCACGCACTTCATGTACCACCTTGAGAACATGGTGGTTCTTTGGGAGGGCAGAGTAGTGTTAGAATTAGGGTTTATGGACATAAAGTGGCAAATATGTAATTTCTGGGCATAGGGGGGGCAAATATGCAATTTCAGGAGTTCATGGGTATATCTGTAATTTTGAGCTAAATACTCTAGGTCAGGGGTATTTTAGTAATTTAGGGGCGACGGCTCATGATGAGTATAATTATAACTAAGGGAGAAGATTAAAGGGGGGTTCATGTTGAGTTTTGAGAAGAATTGCGAGAGAATATGGTAGATCCCTTAGATTTAGTGGGATAGTTATGCATTATCTCGAACCAAAGCTAGGAGAGCAGTCCACCTCTCGATCGTGGCCAACTTTATCTTTATATTTCACTTTTTATCAATGAAATTCCATACCTTTCCCCCAAATCCCCTCTTTCACCCTAAAAGTCCCATTTTTTTCCATAAAAATCACATTTTAATACCTAAAACCTTATCCGGATCATATCATGTTTCCTCATGCGACACATTATACCATGTATGTATGTATATTTCATGCATGTAAGTAGTGACAAATTTAATGTAAATGTTGTAATCTAATTTTCATCCATCTAATAAGATAGTTAAACCTGAAATGTAAAAACTTTAGAAGGCTTATTTGTGTCATGCAACCAAACAAACAGTAAAGCACATTTAATTTGAAATCAATAAACATAAAGAATAAAAAACAAATAAAAGTACATTTAACTTATAAATAACTTGAAGACAACACTACTGTAATTCATGTATAAAGTACCATGTCGGGGATATGTCGGATCAAAGTATCAAACACTGACATGGTAGGAAATTTACTAAAATCAATATTTGGTAAATATATGTTCATGCCGCAATGGTGAGTGATCAAAACGACATGTTGTCCAGCATGGTGGGGTCATGTGAAACAGTGCCACAATGGAGGGATAATGTGGTTGAATGATTCATCAATATATCCTGAAGGTTAGCAAAATGCATGATGAAGAGAGGATTAATTGTATGGCTAATCAAGTGTTATATTTTCTCGGATTCCGGTGAGCTTACCCTAATACCATCATCATGACTTGCATAGTACAGTAAGTTGGTTTTATGTTGGTGGTATTTCCATGGCGGCTGATTACTTATTAAGTAATCAGATGAGAGATTTATAGAGAAGCAAATAGATCTAGATATGTACTGTTTTAAGAAAGAAATGTGTGTATGGTAGTTAGATACATGTCAGAAGGAGATGCATTCTTGATGCTAAGTGTTAATATTGTAGGGGAGAGAAGTTTATGCTTTACCACTATATGCTTACATCAATGGTCCTCATAATTCCGGACCCTTTGTAATATTAATGGATTTCTTCAAATAAGTTTTCAATATTTTCCATGGTACCATGAAAGAAATGGATGGAGCCTTTACAATCTCAAACATCTAGAAACCTTAAGACAGAGAGAATTGTTGTAGTGTAAATTTTGAAGATGTACATGAATGAATGAGGAAGAATATGTAGCAGTGTTGGCCAGGGCTACTTAAGAGTGTTGATGTATGCCAATCATCCATCAAGAACTTTAAATTGAAGAAATTGTTGACAGAATAGAGCAGGATGGTTGAATTGGACAAGTGCCTATTTTTTGTCAGCTGTGGTGGTGGTGGGTTTGGGGTTTTTTTTCTTCTTTTTTATTTGTTTGTGTGGTTTTTTTGGGTGGATGATTTTTGGGGAATATGTATAGCTTTAAGATTGCCTTGCTGTATTGCAAAAAATATTGGGAATGTTGAGACAAAGGAAGAAAATCGATGAACAACAATATGCAACATTGGAGGTAAACGATTAATGCATGCCTGAGTGTTTAGCTGAAGCATGTTCAGATGTACTGTGTTGGAAAAACATTTAATAATAATAATTTTATTATAATAACCGTTTTTCGGTTATGGCCTGATAGTTATAACTTCCTTTAGGAGTTATAACTTCCCAATCAATCTTATCCGTTGGATCCAGTGCTTGATGGACGCACCAGATTGAGTTAGGGAATCTATAAATAGGTTCTCTCCATATCCCTTGGGACTCACTACAATCCATCACATTTGTGTACGTAAGTTTACAGGGATCAAGGTAGAGAAACCTGTTTATTAACTAAGTGACATAATGTCTTCCAACCCAGGTGAAGATTATAAATTTCTAAGATCCTTATTTACTTAATGTTTCCGCTTTATAACTTAATAATCCTTACATGTGGTATCGGAGCCAGTGTTGTGAAATTCATAATTTTCCAAAAATTATTGACGGCAACAGGACTTGATCCCATGCCAACAACCTTCGCTTGCAAATTCTGTCCCTTGTAACCATCCGGCCATGCTACCCTGTGTGTAATATTCTAAAGTAAATTGGTTAATAAACTTTTAATATGTGTTATGTAAGTAGTTTTATGCTTTACATCGTCTTGATGCGGCATCACTGTGTGTTGCTCTCTGATAGAGCACCAATAGGGCGTGTCATATTAATAATCCAAAAAATAATTAATGAAAATATGCCTGCTCTAGGATTTGATCCGTGGCCGTTTGAACCAAGGCATAAAGATTCGTCAACGAAGACCATGCAGCCAACTTTTAATTGTTTAGATTACTAAATCAATTTTTCTTATGTCATATGATCTATAATCATTATTTATTTAAAAAAAGAAAAAATTAAGAAACGATCGCTGGTTGGATTTGATCCTGCGACCTTCGATCCATTAATGCCGCAAGATTGATCCTGAAGACCAGCCCGCGAAATAGACTCTATGAAGATTCTGCCCATAAATCAGTATTACTTATGTTATGTACACTACTAATGCATTTCAATTATTCAACTAAAGTGACATGTTTTATGTTTCCTTGCTTAATCATTTCAAGTGTCCATAATATTTATTACTGCAATTACAATTCTCAGTTATTATAAATGCCAATTATATGGAAGTTATTCATTACATTTGGATATTAATTAACATTTGGATATTAATTATGTTTTATTAGAATCCGTATCTTAGGTATTATGATCTTGTTATGTTTAAAGAAAGGTACACCAAAGTGACCGAAATTCAATATGTCTACTTTATAGTTGTTTATTCATATCTCTAATGAAATTAAATGCATAATAAGTATTTGATGAATGTTCATTGATTGATAGAGTTTAAAATTTCCTAAAGGAAATTAAATTTTCTATTATCACTGAACATAAGAATGAAAATTGAACTTCTTGAATTAGATACATTTTTATCCAAAGATATCATGTATGTTTCTTTGAGATGTTCAATTTCGTATGAATAAATTTATGGCATTTAATTGTAATTATCTGTTGTAGAATTTTCCAAAGAAAAACTACAACATATTGGAATATATGTTTATCTCAATTTTTATAACTTTTTATGATAATATTTACAGCTGTTTCCCTTCATTTGCAAGCCTCATCCGTAACAATATTTAATGGCTTGAATTTTTCCGAATGGAGTGAGCAAGTCAAGTCTCACTTAGGTGTCTTGGATCTTGACTTAGCTTTACTAGAGGAAAAACCTGATGTTATCACAGATGATAGCACTGAGGATGAGGAGTTCAAGATGAAATGTTGGGAACGGTCTGATAGGTTAAGCTTGATGTTTATGCGAATGACCGTGGCTAATAACATTAAGACCACAATCCCACTAACTGAAAAAGCAAGCGAATATCTTAAGCTTGTGGAAGAACGCTTTCGTTCTGTGGATAAGTCTCTTGCTGGTGCATTAATGTCTTAACTTACGTCCATGAAATTCAATGGGACTAAGAGCATGCAAGAACATATCATTGAAATGACAAACATAGCGACAAGACTTAAGTCATTGGGTATGCAAGTGGATGATTCCTTCCTTGTTCAGTTTATACTGAACTCATTACCTTCTGAGTATGGAGCTTTCCAAATTAATTATAACAATATAAAGGATAAGTGGGATATTAATGAATTAACTGGAAAGCTCATTTAGGAGGAAAATAGGTTAAAGAACTTGGGAGGACACTCCATTAACCTAACCACTCATGGAACTACAAAGTTGCTCAAGCCAAAAGGTAAGAAATTCAAGAAAAAAGGATTTTTTAAAGGTGAACACTCTAGAAAGAAGGATCATTCTGGAAAGAAGGAACATTATGCAAATAGGTGTCGTTTCTGCAAAAAGGAAGTACATTGGCAGAAGGACTGCCTCAAACGTAAGGCATGGTTTGAAAAGAAAGGTACATTAGAACGTTATGTATGTACTTTTGAATCTAATTTGATCAATGTTCTTTCTAATTCTTGGTGGCTTGATTCTGGAGCTACTACTCATGTATGTAATATGATGCAGGGATTCCTTTCGATCCAAACCACAAACCTCAATAAGAACTATCTCTTTATGAGGAATCGCATGAAGGCTCCTATTGAAGGCATATGAACTTATCGTCTAGTCCTTGATACTAGCTATCAATTGGATTTAAGCACGACTCTTTATGTTCCTACAATTACAAGGAACCTTGTTTCCCTTCCGAAGTTGGATTTATGTGGTAATAAATGTAAATTTGAACATGTATGTTTTGACTTGTACAATCATGTTAAACTTGTTGGTTCAGGTGTACTTATTGATGGATTGTATAAGTTGAAGCTTAATAATGAATTTTCTGAATCCTTGTTAAATGTAAATCATATTATGAATATTAAGAGTAGAATGCATAATGAAAATTCTGCATTCTTGTGGCATAAACGATTAGGTCATATATATAAGGAAAGACTACAGAGATTGGTAAGGAGTGAAATTCTTTCCAATCTAAACTTTACGGATTTTGAATTATGCATAGATTGCATCAAGGGGAAGCAAACTAGGCATAACAAGAAAGTAGACACAAGAAGTACCAAGCTTCTTGAAGTAATACACACTGACATATGTGGACCTTTTGATGCTCCATCTTTTGGTGGAGAGAAATATTTTATCAACTTTATTGATGCTTTTTCACGTTATAGTTATGTCTACTTGCTAAAGGAAAAATCTCAAGCCATTGATGCTTTTGAGAAATATAAAAATGAAGTTGAAAGGCAATTAGACATGAAAGTGAAAATCGTAAGATCTGATAGAGGTGGTGAATATTATGGAAAACATGATGAAATGTGACAATGTCCTGGTCCATTTGCAAAATTTCTTCAAGAACGTGGTATTTCTGCACAATACACTATGCCATACACACCACAACAAAATGGTGTGGCTGAAAGGCGTTACCGAACATTGATGGATATGGTTAGAAGTATGATAAGTAACTCTTCTTTACCCAAATTCTTGTGGATGTATGCATTGAAAACAACAATGTATCTGCTAAATAGGGTTCCTAGTAAAGTTGTCCCTACAACTCCTTTTGAGTTATGGACAGGTAGGAAACCTAGTTTAAGGCACCTATATGTTTGGGGTTGTCTAGCAGAAGTAAGAATTAATAATCCACATATAAAGAAGTTAGATTCTCGAACGATTAGTGGGTAGTTTATTGGTTACCCAGAGAAATCAAAAGGGTATATATTTTATTGTCCTAATCATAATCCTAGAATTATGGAAACTGGTGTTGCAAAATTCCTTGAGAATGAAAGGTTTAGTGGGAGCATGGAACAACATGATATGGACGTAAAGGAAATTAAGATGAACATTCCTTTATAAGAAAATGTCTCTTCATCTATGACCGTAAGTGTTCCATCTTCTATAGCTGTTTCATGTGTTGTTCCAAATATTGCATCAAGTCTTGGCAATAATGAACAACACTATAATGATGATACACATATGGAAGAAAGTAACCCTCAAATGTCTGAAACAAATATACCTTTGAGGAGATCTCAAAGAATAAGGAAACCTGCTATTCCTAGTGATTATGAAATATATTTGCAAGAAACAGACATTGGAATCAATAATGATCCAGTTTCATTTACGGAAGCTATTGAAAGTAACGAATCCGAAAAATGGATTGATGCCATGAAAGATGAGTTAAAATCCATGGACGATAATCAAGTCTGGGATATCGTTGATTTACCAAAGGGTGTGAAGCAATTCGGCTGTAAGTGCGTTTTCAAGACCAAGCGTGACTCTAATGGTAATATTGAACGATACAAAGCAAGACTTGTTGCCAAAGGTTTTACTCAAAAGGATGGCATAGACTATAAAGAGACATTTTTACCTGTATCTAAGAAGGAATCGTTACGTATAATTTTAGCTTTGGTGGCTCATTTTGACTTGGAGTTACACCAAATGGACGTCAAAACTGCCTTTCTAAATGGAGATCTTGAAGAAGAAGTTTATATTGACCAACCAGAAGTTTTTCCGTTTAAAGAATGTCATAAAGTGTGTAAACTTAAGAAATCCATATATGGACTTAAACAAGCTTCTAGGCAATGGTACATTAATTTCAATGATACCATTACATCTTTCGGTTTTGAAGAAAATAAAGCTGATCGATTTATATACCGAAAGATCAGTGGGAGTAAAGTTATGTTTTTAGTCCTATATGTTGATGACATCTTGCTAGCAACAAATGATTTGGGTATGATGCGCGATACGAAAACTTATCTCTCGATAAATTTTGAGATGAAAGATATGGGTGAAGCATCCTATGTGATAGGAATAGAAATATTCCGGGATTGATCACAAGGAGTATTAGGATTGTCTCAAAGAGGTTATATCGAAAGAGTTTTGGAGAAATTCAGAATGAAAGATTGTTCTACTGGAGTTGTTCCAATTCAAAATGGGGATAAGTTTAGTCTTATGCAATGTCCAAAGGATGACTTAGAACGAAAGCAAATGGAATCTATTCCATATAGTTCTGTTGTGGGAAGTCTCATGTATGCAAACTTGCATAAGACCAGACATCAGTTTTGCGGTTGGAATGCTGGGTCGTTACCAAAGTAACCCTGGAATTGATCATTGGAAAGCTGCAAAGAAAGTCTTGCGATATCGTCAAGGAACAAAAGATTACATGCTCATATACAGAAGATCCAACCACTTGGAAGCAATTGTGTATTCTGACGCAGACTTTGCTGGATGCCTTGATAGTAGGAAGTCAACTTTTGGTTACTTATTCTTACTTGGAGAATGAGCTATATCATGGAAAAGTTCTAAGGAATCTTTATTGCTGCATCCACTATGGAAGCTGAATTTGTGGCATGTTTTGAAGCCACAATTCAAGCATTATGGCTGCGAAACTTTATTTCAGGGCTTGAGATAGTTGATACTATTAATAAGCCACTGAAAATTTATTGTGACAACACCGTAGTAGTATTTTCTCTAAAAATGACAAGTACTCACGAGGCGCCAAGCATATGGAATTGAAGTACTTTGCTGTTAAGGATGAAGTTAAGAAAAAAAGAATAATTATTGAGCATATTAGGACGGATCTCATGATTGCCGATCCTTTAACTAAAGGATTACAACCAAATACATTTAGGGAACATGTACATAGAATGGGTCTTGGTTGTATTTAGTATGATAAATGGTGATGTAATAATGTTTAACATTCTGAGCTCATTTATGTATTTATGAAATTCACGTGTTTTCAAAAACACTATTGTGGACCATTATGAAACTTATATATAAAGAATCGACCTAATATGACGAAGTGATAGTGTTTGTGGTATATGGAAGGAAGTATGTCTTTCATGATAGATTTACAACCGCCATAACCCACACTTGTTATTTCATTCATATCTTGGTAAATTATGAGGATGCATATAATGTAATATGTTAAAGAATTATCAGGCCAAGTGGGAGAATGTTGGAAAAACATTTAATAATAATAATTTTATTATAATAACCGTTTTCGGTTATGGCCTGATAGTTATAACTTCCTTTAGGAGTTATAACTTCCCAATCAATCTCATCCGTTGGATCCAGTGCTTGATGGACGCACCAGATTGATTTAGGGAATCTATAAATAGGTCCTCTCCCTATCCCTTGGGACACACTACAATCCATCACATTTGTGTACGTAAGTTTACAGGGATCAAGGTAGAGAAACCTGTTCATTAACTAAGTGACATAATGTCTTCCAACCCATGTGAAGATTATAAATTTCTAAGATCCTTATTTACTTAATATTTCCGCTTTATAACTTAATAATGCTTACATACTGTAGATTAAGATGTGAGACTTACCTTTGATATCTTAGAATGTGTAGCAGTTACATCCAGGCACGCTACAGTGTGGTCATAATTGTAATTAGGTACATCGTATAAATTAGATTGGATGTAGTAAAGAAACACAACAAAACAATCAAGAGGGCAATGTTGAAATGAAGGCATATGTCGATGGATCGATGTAGGCTCAATTTGTCCAAAATGTCTATTGGGCAGATTAGATGACAGACATGTACAAAAGAACGCAGAAAGGAGAGTTCTTTTTACTAAAAGAAAAGATATCAATATAATGAGAGTTTCCTTTCTTATAAAACCGCCAAAAAATAATGAAAGTAAAATAAATCTCAAATGTTACATGGATATGCGATATGGGATATGGGTGTGAAGTGTCTTGACTCTTGAGTGTCCAAAAGTGTATGACGTGGTGAAGTAAAAAGTAGGATAATTGGACACGTCCATGTGTATTTGGTCTAATATTTAGATGCTTGGTTACCTATCATGATATTTAACACATTTCAAAAGAAAACTTGGCACATGTTTTCATGACTAAGGAGCGAGAAAAACATAGCATTCATCTAGAGCTTTTATTTCCATTCTTCCTATACAGATCATTCCTAGATGTTCTTTCTAATCATTCCCCGCCTTTTTTCTTTACCTGAGCAGTGTCCAAGTCGTGAGACTTGGGTATCCAGGTGATCAAAAGTGTCCATGTGTCCAACCTTGGGAAACTTCTTCCAAAATGGAGTGTCCTGCAACAGGTCATTTAGTAATGTAGCTTGATGCCCAAGAAAAATAGCTCACTCCCCAAGAACTTCACTAGACCTTTTCTAATTCCTACTAGGATTACCCCCTTCACATGAACTTTGGTTTAAAACATCTAATAGCATATTGAAAATTAATGAACATAAAAGTTGTAGCTGAAGAGTGGACCATATGGTCATGGACGTTTGTTGTGATGTGTATGTGTCCAAAAAAGTTCACCCCTCCCCCGTTTTTGGAATTCCTTAACATTATCAGTCATCAGCTATTTTCTTCCATCATTATCCCCAAATTTTCGGAAAAGTGGTTTTGGTGTTGTATATATGAGTTGCTTCAGTACAGTTATCGTTTTTTTTGAATGTCATATGCCGTAGCTTTTCATGGTTATATACTGTCAAATGTGGGTTTGCATGAGAAACTATTTCCAGTAAATGAATGACAGGAAACTGTATATACCATATAGTTCTAGACTATCGTTGTATGAATGATTTCACTTCTTGCTGTGGTTGAACTTCTTGTTACGTGGTTATTTTTTTCCTTGCAACTTTTTAGCACTCTAATTTGCTTTTAACACGCTTCATTCTTTTGATTTGTCTATCAAGTTCATTTTCCGTCTTTTTTATTCCTTTTGTCTTAAAACAGAAATGATGTGTCATCAGTGCCATTTTAGTACTCTTTAGCAGTTTCTTGAAAGTTTTGGCATCTTTTTCCTAGGTTGTTTTCATTTTGGAGAAAATACATATCATATGGGAGCCCCTTATGCCAGCATCAATTTACAAGAAAACTATGCACATACTTTTGGATTCGGTTTTCTCCAGAATCATGGGAGACATGCTTCTTTTGGATGATATGGCTGCTGAGGAAACCTTGCAGGTTCCCCACCAAGTCCTCTAAAATTCCAGTTATGGATGGCTAGGATGCTTATACATATATTTTTAATTTTTGCCATGTTTTCAGCTCCAAAGATTGATTCACATGTTACTGGAGAACCTATCTTCATTATTTGAATCGCTCATTGCTGATGCGGATAAAAAAGATAGCGCCCTGGATTATCGTTTAGAGGAGAAAATACCATCGCTATGCAAATTTCGCAAACTAGCAGGCATGAATTACATTATGCTGAATTTTGCTATTAAATCAAGAATGTCAGTATGCTAAAAACGGTCGACATATCAGTTCAGTCTTGGAACTTAATGTTTTCATTTATTTTGTTAGACTTGCTAGATATGCCTCTGAAAACTATCACGGCAACATGGGAGAGCGGGGAGCTTCTTGCTTGTGGTTTCACGGCATCTGAGGTATGATCATCTATCGTGGAATGATATGTTTGATAACGTGCATGAACTTTATGTTAAACTTTTTTCTTTCTCGTAATCAGTGGTCACATATGATTTTGATATCTTCAATTACTTAAACAATGGTAGTCTTTTCTTCCCATTGTCTGTGAGTAATTGTTAATGGTGGCTTGAAGTGAAGAAAACGATTTTGTTTTGTGAGAGCTGTTTCAAACGATTTTGTTTTGTGAGAGCTGTTTCAAACAGGAGAGAGCTTATAAAATCTTTTAGTAAATGCTGCACTTATAATGGTGTACTGGTAAAAGGAAAAAATGTATGCTAGCATCCAAGCCTTTTTTTTTTACCCAAAGCAACAAAAGGTCATACATATGTAGTTGGTCAAGGAAACATGCTTTATATAACCTTATGGCATATGTATGCAAGGCTTTGGCATATGTAAGCAAGGCTTTGGAAACATGCTGTTAACCATTGTTAGCAATACGTAATACGGAAAATATTCGGGACGTGAATAAAACGTGTTTAATTCGATCAATTTCAAAAGACGTTCGGTCAAAAATTCGGTCAAATATGCGCAATAAGGGAAGAATATGTAAACGGGTTAAATCAGGTTTAATTCGTTAACCTGGATAAAAAAACACAACTAAAAATACAAATACTGTCAAGATAGCTCGTTAACCTGGATAAAAAATGCGACTAAAAATACGAATACTGTCAAGATAGCATTCATCCAAATGAACTTAAAAATCAATAATATCGATATGAAATAAGAGTTAAATAAGTTCTATATTCATGATTTAAATTGTATTCATAGTTTTAATCAAAATGACATTATGATATTATCATATTCCATGTAGCATGCACTAAACAAAAGTATGATCATTAAATCATAATTCAAAATGATTTAAAAGTGCCCCTAAAACATGTTTAAAACGCATAAAATGCGCAATACGGAAATAAAACGCGTTTTGTTCGTCCACCCCTAAAAAAGCGCGAATTTTTCCAAATGATTCAAACAGCCGGCCGTTTAATACGGGAACCATTTTAGACGGGTTTTAAACATTAAAAACATAAAAATTCGCGTTTTTTTACTAACAAGGCTGTTAACCCATAAATATTAGCAAGCAGAAGCATTAAATATATCAAGTCCAATCTCTAGAAAATGGCAAAGACTATAAAGAAAAATTGTCTATAACATGAAAAGACTGCATAGTGGCTGTATTGGACTGGACTGACCAAGATTTTGTTCTCGCTGCCACGTCCATTATTTGTTGTTTTTTAATTTACTTTCTGCAGACTTCAATCCTCATGATAGTAACACCATCATTACCTAATGCTTCTTATTTGCGCTTATGGTTGGAGTGGAGTCAAATCAACAGATTTGGTTCACTAAACACTGGAGAGTTTCAAAGTATCCAAAGCGGTTGTTTTTCCATGATTCAAAAATACAGCATCACTTTACATAGTGAGATTAACCCCCTTGCTCCTCACTCGCAAAAAAAATAAAAATTCAACATCTCTCGGTTTTTTTCTTCATTTAGCCATAATAAGAACAGTATAATGAAAATGCTATCAAGCAATCTTTCCAGCTTAGGATTGCTGGATGTCTATAGTGGGTTCTGTGTAACGGTGGGGATGGAGATTTTGTATAATACTTAGTTCAGTGGAAGGCCATGGAGAAACACTATGTTCGTTGTTGTGAAGACCATCATAGCGAGAGAGTATGGTTGCGTATGTTTATTTCAATATTAGGAACATACAGGATGCAGATGCATCATTGCTAATAGCAAATATCTTGGATTTGCTCATTGAACTTAAATTCCTTTTAAACATGATTTCTTATGGGCATATTGTGCAGACCCATTGTGATGACAGTTCTTCACACATTAGAATACAATGAAGTTTGGATACAGTCACCAGCAACAGTGCAAATTGAATTTCCGTTACTCTTGTATCGTTTTGAGGGGTACATTTGATTGTCACAAAGTTTGGCATATTCTGTGGAAATCTTTGCATTTCTTTACACGTTATTACCTCAATAAATTTTCCTACCTGATTGTATTTTTCTTAATTTTAATGCAGGTGGAGAATTTTGTCAAGGCAATATTCACAGATTCGCCTCTAAGAAAGGAGAGTTTGTGGAGGATACAAAGTTCGAATTGGTAGCATTATAAGTTGCTAACATGAAAGATACGACAATACATCTAACAGAAGGAAGGAGCCGGCGTTTGCAGATATCCTTGGATTCTGGGCCGTTATTATGTTGTAAATTTATGTAAACTTGTTATCGTATATTGTTGGCAAGATAAAATTATTTTCCTCCACTCGTTTCCTTCTATTTTGTGCTCCATCGATGTTTCTCTCGTTGTCTGCCCCTTCGATCTTGGTCGAGAAGCATTAAAGCCTTCTACATTGATATTTTGCCTTGGTTCGAAAAAATGCAGACTTGATTCGTTGATTCTTCATAGTCGGACTGTATCTGGCTCTTCAGCCATTGACCGACTCCAGCATACCTTCACTCTCCGTGGCTGTTACGGGCTGACGATTTCGTGCCAGCTCCGTCAAGAGGCAAGTTGAAGATGGCAACCAGCTGATAACATCAAAAAATCATTAACTAATTGCTTGCTTACGCTTCATTGTCCGTCGCTTTCTGCTTCTTTAAGAAAGCAACAGGAGTATAGGCAGATGGCACTTGATTTCTTGCCTATAAATCTTTTCTTGCTCACGGGGATCCTGATCAGTGAAAAATCTCTGTATTCCTCTCGCAAGTTGGCTTGAATCGTTACAGATAATGTAATCTGTGGACTGTGTGTTTGTCATTGATATGAGTTGGCATGGCGTTTTCGCTGTCAAGCGCGTGATTATCACGAGCGTGGCGCCAACTGTTCACCAACTTTGCTAAAGCTGTCACCTGATAACGTATTGTTTCGTTCCCTGTAATTTTTTTAAATCATAGATGTGAACTGACGGCTTATTTATTAAATAGATTGATTTTTTATAAAAATTATATATATATTGACGATTCACTTTGCAAATTATAACAAATGGATAAAGATAATAAGATGTGAAATATGCAAGGCGTGAACTCTAACGTGTTATAAAGAAAAACTACTTAAGTACAACTGTAGTCCAGAGATGAACCACATTATCATATCACCATTCTTCATGTCATGAGCAAACCATACTAATGGCATACCACTGATGACATAACACATTTTTAATGGAAGAATTTAAATCTTTTAAAATTTTGAACTAAATTTATAGGAGGCCTTTTTGTGTGTGGAAAAACTGACCAAGTTTCGTCACGCTTGGCCGAACTTGGTAAGTGTAGTAAGTTTGGTTGCACTTGCTAGGTGTAGCCAAATTGTATTACTGACAATAATGTTTTTGGATTTGGCCGCACTTGCCAAGTGTCGTCAAACTGTACTGTTGGCAGAATTTTATACTAAAGATAAGTGGTTGGATGGTATAGTTCTTGGGTGTGGGATGAGAGGGCTTATGTTCGAATTTTGGGATTCCCATTTAAACAAATTTTTTATTAAAAAAAATAAAAAAACCAAGGTTTTCAAACCCAAGACCTCTCACCCTACAACCAAGCAATATACCACCCAGTAACTATCTTTGATGTCAAATTCTTGCCATTAATACAATTTGGCCGCACTTGGTAAGTGCGGCCTGGTAAGTGCAGCAAATTACCGCGGTCAAGTCCAGAAAAATTGTTGCCAGCAATACAATTTGACCGTATTTGTCAAGTGCGGTCAAGCCAAAAAAGTCCCAGTCAGCACTGACATGACGAAACTTGGTCGGTTTTGCTAATTAAATTTTTTTCCGGCCAATTTTATTAATTATTTTTAATTTTTAGTTTTTTCCCAAAAATTGTTCGTTCATATAAACATCCTGCAATGATTAAAGTTTACCATGCATAGAGAAATTACAATGGTTTAGAGCACATAGACGAGCATTTCTCTCCAAGAAAACATACCACCCGAATTTTAATCTCTATGCTTGGAATAAATTCTAGAATGGCCCTGGGAAAGGATTTCAGTTCGGGGCCCCATCTCTCTTCAGAATGAACCGCGGCATATCATTATCATATTTCGTCTGGCTCCAACTCTCCTGCTGTCCTTTTCTTGCCTCCGTGGCTAATACAATTTTATTTCTTTCCTTTTTGTTCCGTGACCCGTACATCCACGCAAAAATTAAATTAAATTTAAATGAGAAAAACCCTTAAAAAACCCCCAATTATCTCCAATTTAAAACCCCACTGCTTCGCTCTTCTTTCTTGCGACAAAAATGGGAAAAGGATTGTGGGGCCGCGGCCGCAGCGATCCTCTCCTGCCTTCAAAATCCCCCTCCGCCGCCGCCGCCGCCGCCGCCCTCTCCCGCTGCCGCTCCCGGCACGACGACGAGCTCGCCACCTTCCGATCGTGCCTCCGGTGGATGTGCGTCGACCAGTCCGGCACGTGGCGGTCCCTCCTCTCCTGGTCCCTCTTCCTCCTCCTCGCCGTCGGCGTCCCTCTCCTCTCCCACTTTGTCCTCCTGTACTCCGACCACCGCCGCCCCTACGACGCCGTCGTCCAGCTGTCCCTGACGGCGGCCGCGGCGATCTCGTTCGCCTGCTTGTCGGCGTCGTACCGAAATTACGGGCTCAGGAGGTTCTTGTTTCTGGACAAGATCGCGACGGAGAGCAAGAGGGTCCAGCGCGGTTACGTGAAGGAGCTGAACCGCTCGCTTCGGATCTTGTCGATGTTCGTCATGCCCTGTTTCGTTGCCGAGTGCGGGTAAGTTTCGAATTTTGTTTCATTATTTATTTTTTTCTTGTAATTTTGAAAGCTGATTGCTCAAAATTGTTAACTTTGAGCAAATTGAACGAGTTTCTGTACATCCAAGCTGATTCTAATTATTAAAAAGATGTTGAAAAACTTCATATTATTTACCCATGAAATTCGATTAGTAACTTCATAAAACTTGGAACTATGCACTTTTCTGATTATGAGGTTTTGGCTAGTTTTGTGGTTGTATATGCGATTAACTTGTATCAGTTATATGAATTGTTAGAGTTAATCGCTACAATACTTAGCAATAAATAATTATGATCACGCGGTGTGTCTTTGAGTGGAAGCAACAATTTGGGAAGGTTTCCTGAAATTTCAGTTAAAATCCATTCTTGTCTCCATCAAAAAGTCCCACTCTTCGTCTGTTCATTTTGATCTTTATATTCTATGCTCAAAATGTTGGAACTTATCCAACATAATTGGATCTTAATCCAACATTGAGCTTGTATGCAAAAATAATTATATGTATGCTACACTGTCATTAATAAAGCACAATATGAGTGATCTAATTATTTAAGTTAAGTGGGCTTAAATGAGTCATTAAGTAGGGTGTGAGCCTTTATCTGTAGAGACAGGTGTGCTTCAATTCATTGATGGGCTGAATTGAAAACCCTAGGGCTAAGGAGACTAGCCTATATATATATTCAGTAGCCGCGATCCCCGAAACACACGAACAAAGTAGCTACATCATGTCGCTAGTAGAGAAACCGAGAGAAAGCCAAAGGATTTCTCCAACGGTTGATTCGTGTGGATCTGGAAGATCGTCCGCTACATCGTCAGGATCTCTTTCAGATTATGGCTATGTATTCAGGTATGCTTCCGCTACGTTATCTCTTTGATTCAAGCATGTTTTTTAGATCTAGATCTCTTCTATGATGGTGTTCGTAGCTGTGTTCTAGATCTGATCAGTTTCTACAAGTGGTATCAAAGCCTGCATGTTGTGGATCTTTGAGATAATCTATTGTTAATGCGTAGATCTGAAAAATATGATGTTAATCTATATTCTTCATATTTTTTGGATTTGATTATTTGATTATTATTTTTTAATAATCAGATCTGTTCTTCATGGAGGTTTAAATCAATTTTTCCTGTTTAAAAACCCCATAGATCGGGGGTGGGCCGTCAGCCGCCGCCCGACGCAGAACGAGGGGGCGGCTTTGCCGCCCCTGTTAGGAAGATCAGGCGTCGGTGGGCTGCCGACGCTTGATGCAGTACAGCAAGGAGGGCTCCGCCCCTCATCAGGGAAACCGACGTCGGCATCCTGCCGGCGCCTGACGCCGTACAACAAGGGGGGCTCTGTCGCCCGCCATCAGGAAGATCTGGCGCTGGTGGGTTGCCGGCGCCCGACGCGGATCAGGGGGGCTTCGCCGCCCCCTGTCAGGAAGAATGACGTCGGCCTCCTGCTGGCGCCAGACGCGGCACCACATGGGTCGGCTTTGCCGCCTCCGTCAGGGACAGAAAAGGGGCTGCCTTGTCGCCCCTTTCGGGGATCAGGCACCGGCCGCCAGCCGGCGTCCAACGCAGAGCAAAGGGGGGCGTCGGCGGCCTCCCCTTAGGGTTCAAAACCTGCTCCGGTTTCCCTCGCAGGCCTGGCCCATACAGGCCCAAACAGCATTTAAAAAATATTTACATAAGAAAAACCGTTTAAGGGGCTGGGCCTATTCCAAGGCATTCTTTTGCTTCTTTTATTTGTTCTTTTTGGGATCTATTTGGGCCTGTTTTGGTTTAATATTGCACATATAAGTAGAGAAAATAAATGGCTATCTTATATATGTTTCCTCATACATTTTGTGTGTTAAATTTCAGTTATTTAATTTAAATTCTTTTCAGCATGTTTAATTTATACATTTTGATATAATTCTATTTATTACGAAATCCCACCAAAATAGGCTCTAATGTAAAGATTATTGTTATTAATGTAAAAGGTTATGGACATACGTATTATAATTGGTTGCCTAATATTAAATTTAAATTGGATTGAAGGAGGAAATAAGAGGCTTTAATGTATATCTCCTCAAGGATAAATTTTGTGCTAATTGTGGTAAAATTAATTAAATTCTAAATTCATGTCATAAGTACGTATCTATATTTCGATATATAACAAGATGACTTCATATCTTATTATGAAAATTCAATTTGCCTTGATTTGGATTTAAATCTAAACACAAAATTGAAGTTTTGTTTCTTCGGGAGGAAATAAAAGGCCTAAAATTAAACATATTTTCTCCTTAAAATAAATTCTGTGATAAATTTTTGGTAAATCCCATTAAGTAAATGGCTTTAAGGAAATTTGACACATTTTAAAGTTATATATATAATGGGATATGGTGTATATTTACATATATAAAGTTATATATATATATGTTCATATACACATTAATACACATATATACCATATTTTAAAGAAGAAAATTTGTGTTGAAACTATGGATTTTATTTAACTCAAAATAATGGTTTAAAAGGTGGAATAAAAGGTTCTTATATATTTCCACTTAAAGAAATCATTTTGTGTTAAATTCAGTTAAGTTTAAAATTCAAATTTTCGCATATTTAATTATATATTTCGAATAGAGATTAGTTTCAATTTCGAAATATAACATGTTATATATACTTTTGTATGAAAATTTTTTGGTTGCCTTAAATTTGATTTTGAATAAAAGTGGACATAAAAGAAAAATTAAATATTTCCATTTAAAGTATAAATTCATGTATTAAAAATGCTACACAGATTCAAATTTTGCAAAAGTATATACTTTTGAAATAAGTTGATTTATACATCACCCTGCCAAAGTGGGCTCTCTTCTCTGCGTTAATTTTATTTCAAAATTATAAAATGATTATGTGCATATTATCGTATGGGTATTAATCGACTCAAAGGAAGGTTGATACTCAATATTATTTTATGCGCACCCGTGACAATAGACAAGGTGATGATTATTGAGATAATGCATGCAAAATTTAATTCAGCTCAAAGGAAGTTTTATTTTTTGTCATGTTATTATTGTCATTGTCTGATTGCTACAACAAGATATCAATAACTACTCAATAGATTATCCAAAGATAAATGTTGAGCTAGTACATGATGTCTTGAGATGGGAAAATAGTATTAATTTGAATTTGGTATTGTTGTTTAATACTCATATGAACATGTTGTATTTGTTTTTTCTTGTTCTCTTGAAAATTTTTCCGCCCACATCAAATCTATTCCAATACTTAATGGCTCTAACTTCAATGCATGGAAGAAGAATCTTTTGATAATCCTTTGAGTCATGGATCTTGATCTGGCATTAAGGACTCATAGTTCTCCACCACTCACTGAAGAGAGTACCTCTAATGAAAAGAAGGAGATGGAAGAGTGGAAGAGATCAAATCGCATGTGCCTAATACTTGTGAAGAATGCCATTCCAGAAAATCTCATGGGCACTATTTCAGACAAAATTGCCACAACTAAATGGTTCCTTATTGAGCTTGAAAAGAGGTTTGTCAAGAATGAAAATGGTGAGATTAGTAGACTCTTGACAAACCTAACTTCAATGAAATATGAAGGTAAGTGGAACATCAGGGAGCACATATTGAAGATGTCTGATCTTCCTAGCACTTAAGCTAGACCTCTCCGAGGAACTGCTAGTGCATTTTGTTCTAACATCTCTTCCATCACAGTTTAGCCATTTTAAGGTGAGCTACAATCTAAATTAAGAGACTTGGTCTCTAGATGAGCTCATCTCATATTGTGTCAAGAAAGAGGAAAGGCTTAAGCAAGAGATGACAAAAAGTACTCACCAGACCTCCACCTTCAATAAAAGAAAGAAGGATACTGAAGCTGCAGATACAGCTTCTCAAAAGAAACAACAAAGGGAACTGAAAAGTTCAGAAGGTAATGGTTGTTTCTTTTGTGGAGCTGAAGGGCATATAAAGAAGCATTGTACAAATTATCACGCTTGGCATGCTAAAAAGGGTATGCTTCTTTAATTTGATTTAAGTATAAGGTTAATTTCTTTTTTGTAAACTTTGGTACTTATAGACACGTGATGGAAAGATCCTGGTATATTCACTCACATCATTTGTCTATGCAGGGTTGCCTAAGATGCCAAGAGCCGAATGGTGGTGAAAGATACATGGTATGGGCAATGGCAAGTTGGTTCAAGTAGAAGCAAATAAAATTTAGATTATTTTTATAGGCTGGATTGTATTTGAATCTTTTATGAGACTATTATGTATCGTTTTAACAGAATTTGGATTTCTATTTCTATTTTGAACAAATTTGGTTATTATTGTTCAATTATGAATGGAAAATTTGGTTCTCATGATTTAAAATTGGTTTATTCTGGTACTTTAAAAGTTCATCGTAATCTTCATTTATTTGGAAATATTGCTTCATTTATAGAATTCCTGCATTCAAGTACATGTGTTATAAATATAGAATTAACAATTGAGAATTCAGTTATTTTCATTGCAACTTATATCCTTGATAAAGTTTCAACAAATGAACTTAAATCACTCGCATGTTTGGAGATGTCCAACTAAGGTAAGGCTTTATAAGCCTGATAAAGAAACTGGACATAATGCTAATGATTTTCTAGTTTTGTTGAATAGTTTACAAGGTGATATATTATATGATTTACATAATCCCACTATTAAGGTAGTTTACGAATTAGGAAATGCACACCTATTCGAGGATGCCGAGTTTGAGGGGGAAATTTACTTAGAGACATTATTCTTGAAGAGGATTATATTCCCACAGTGTTGTTGGCTTTGCTCAGGATATTATTCATGACATCGTTCAAAACAGAATAAATTCAAGATAATGTTGCAATTCCTCCTATTCGGAAAATTGTTCATAAGGACAAACTCTAGCACCTCAAAGTACGAATTGCCATTCAGAAAATCTATTAAAGAGATGGGTTGTACAATGTCAAGGTATTGCATTGTAATTTTCAAGAACATGTGGTTGACATTAGAATGATGGAAGTTCGACTTATTTCAAGTCATAAAAGTTCTAAATCTCTAAAATGGATTAATGCATTAATTAAGAAAGTCTATGAAGGATACTAGAAGTCTTATCTCATTGCCATAAGATTTGAAACCAATTGATTGTAAATGGATTTTTATAATCAAAAGGAATTCAAAAGGATAATAAGAAAAGATTTAAAGCCTATCACAAAGGACTTTATACAGAAAAGAATGCATCAATTATAAAGAGACTTTCTATTCAGTTCTCATGAAAGACTCTGTAATGTTTATAATAGCATTAGTGGAGCATTTCAATATCGTTAATGATATATTAAATTTCATTAAGTAATTGTTGAGTATTGGTGTTTCATACCAATCTTATTTTGATGATGATCACAACATTATGTTGTTGCTAATGACTCTCTTGTATTAGTCTCACAGTTTCATTCCTAGAATATCTTTCTTGGAGACTAATCACTTGATGCAAGGATGGACATCAAGTGGAGAAGGGCCAAAGCTTGGACTCAAGGAGTGCCAAAGCTTGGAGATGATGGAGAGCTTCAAGGCATCAAGATTGAAGACTTAGACTCTAAGGAAAGCCCCATGTAATATTTACTTTATTGCTTTCTTTCTCTTTTGAGTCTAGGTTAATGTAATGCCTTGTTAGATGGTCTACTCATTCATGCATATGCATTTAGCCATCTTAGTGAGCCTTAGGATTATCTTAGAATCCAACCCAATAGGCTCATCTTGTCCAAAGACTCATTTGGAGTCTCTGGCTTTCCATCAGTTGCCTGCTGAAGGATACACAGTCGACTGGGTGATTTCCAGTCGCATTTAGATCCTTCTACAGTCGCCTGATATGCACTGATCAAGTCAACATTTCAATTGACTCAAGCTTGAGCTTTACGCACAGTCGACTGCTGCTCAGTTTACAGTTGCCTGTAGATTTACAGTCGCCTGGGAATTGGCCAACAGTCATCTGAGTAGCGTAAGTGCAATCTCTGCATCTCTCTGTCTTTTCTCCATCTTATACTGCAGACGACTGATGAAGGAATTACAGTCGCCTGACTATATGACAGTCGACTGTATTATTGACATCAGTCGCCTGTATGCTTATCTGAAGAAAGTGCAGCTCTCTGTTTTATTCCATCCACTACAACAGTCGCCTGCTGAAGGATTAACAGGCACCTGTCCTGTTTACAGTCGACTGTATCGACTTCATCAGTCAACTGTCATGGCTCAGATTATAGCCGTTGGATATTTTCTAGCCGTTGATCAGTCGACTGTCTTTTGACTATCAGTCGACTGTTGATGTCTTTTTCGCCCAGTTTCTAGCCGTTGCAGAATTGATCCTTTGGCTGTTTCCTTGGGTTTTGGGGTTTGATATAAGGTTTCCTATATATATATATGGGTGTGACGCCATCTCTAGAACAGCTTGATGCTATTGAAAATCACAAGAGATCTATAAGCCACTTTCAAACTCCCTCATTTCCCTCTTTTGAGCTCTCATTCCTCTTCATGCATTGAAGTCCAGCTCAAGGGAAATCATCCAAGTGCTTTCAAGCATATCTCAACACTTGGAGATCCTCTTCCATGCCTTGCATTCATCCATGAGTAAGCATCTCAAGGCATATGTAAGAGTATTTATTTTACTTGGTGATTTTGTAGCTCTAATTCTCTTTGTGGGAATTAGTCTTTCTCTCTTTGTGGGAGTTTATCTCTTTGTGGGATTATGATATTCTCTTGATGGGAATAACTGTCTTGGTGGGAGTTTAGTGTCCTAGTGTATGGCTAACCCTAATTCTTTGAGTGGGAGTTAGTGATTCTCTTGGTGGGAGTCTTGATCCTCGTGTAGGGTTGGTTGGGTCCTGTGTAGGGCATAAATCCTCTTGGTGGGGTATCTCCTTGCGGGATTTGTATTCACTTCTCTTTATGGGAATATAGTGAATATTGACGTGGCTGGACGTACCCAAGTTTGGGGAACCAGTGTAAAATCTTGTGTTTGCGTTTGGATTGATTGTGTCAATTATTTCATCTTGCATTTATTATTCCGCATTTGCAAGTTTAATTTTAATTGGACAATTTTATTGCCATTACACTATTCACCCCCCTCTAGTGTGTGTTGTTAGTATTGCAAGGGTAAGACGATCCTTACAGTAATCACCTCGTTTGGTTTTGAGATGATGTTTGATGATGTGATATATCTTAAGTTCTGTGGGAGTATGTAATTTCGATAATATCTATGTGGTAATGTATATTAAATTTTGTGGGAGACAAGTTTAGTCTCAACACGTGCCCCAAGAATAATCTTTAGACGATTTCTCAGGCTTATATGCATTTGGTTATTGCATATATTACAGGTATGTTAGGCAGATTCTTAAGTTCAGGAGTAGACCATTTCATAGCAGCCAAATGGGTCTTACAGAATTTATAGAGAACAAAAGAGGTTACATGTTTAAAGATCAGTAGTCAGAAAAGTTTGAGATCAATTTGGTATACTGATTCTGATCATTTATTGGATGCAAAGAATGTATGAAATCTATATTAGTCGCCATCTACTAGAAGAGATCTAAATAGTCCCTTATATATAGTCTCTTCTGACATGACTTTAGATTTCATGTCATATTATGTGACATCCAAATCATGAAATATATCTGCAAATTTTGTCACTATGCTGCAAATTAGGGATGATATTAAAAGACAACACAGTTTATTTTGTGACAATGAGTCTGGAGTATTATATTCCAGTAACAACAGGAACTCGACAAAGTTTAGACATCCTGAGATCAAGTTCCTAGATTATTAATTAATAATTCGGAGTGTATAATTGTCTAATGAGCACATCAGAACAAACATATAATTACGGATCTGTTATACTTAGGGAATGACATCCAAAAGGTTTTGTGAGCATGCTACTCATATGGATGTCATTTCATTAAGAATATTCAGTTTTGTGGGAGTTTGTTCTTTTGGGTGCTCATATGATAGGCAAATTAAGTCTTTAGCTTAAGCTTAATGTTATTTTCTGATCAGAAATGAAGTTTTTGTTCAGTTCGGCTTCACTCCGATTTTGGTATGTTTATGATCTCACTAAGATTAGGGAGGATCAGTTGGAAATATACATGTTAGATCACATTATATGTAATTTCCATGTTAGACATCCACATCATTAATCCATGTCGTTCCTTTATATTAGCACAGTGACCACTGACGGGTCGAGCTGCGATCAATGTGGCGCAGATCTCTTTGATCATGTGCTAATCTAATTGACGTACCGAATTGGTTTAGACACATTACAGTAATGACAGTAAGTTAAGATCTTATTCGGTTTGATATGCATAATGAAATATAATTATAAAGTTTAGCAGATAGTCCACGTGGGAGATTGTTGGAACTTATCTAATATAGTTGGATCTTAATCCAACATTGGGCTTATATGCGAAAATAATTATATGTATGCTACACTGTCATTAATAAAGCCCAATATAAGTGATCTAATTATTTCAGTTAAGTGTGCTTAAATGAGTCATTAAGTAGGGTGTGTGCCTTTATGTGTAGAGACAGGTGTGCTTCAATTCATTGATGGGCTGAATTGAAAATCCTAGGGCTAAGGAGACTAGCATATATATATTCAGTGGTCGTGATCCCTGGAACACACGAACAAAGTAGTTGTCTTTTCTACATCATGTCGTTTGAAGAGAAACCGGGAGAAATCCAAAGGATTTCTCCAACGGTTGATTCGTGTGGATCTATAAGATCGTCCGCTACATCGTCAGGATCGCTTTCAGATTATGGCTATGAATTCAGGTACGCTTTTGCTACGTTATCTCTTTGATTCAAGTATGTCTTTTAGATCTAGATCTGTTCTATGATGGTGTTCGTAGCTGTGTTCTAGTTCTCATCAGTTTCTACCCAAAACACCAATTATTATGTGAACCCCTAGTGTTTTACTTGTTCATCTATTTTGCTGCAAATTTAATGGGTTTGCAGTGATAATAGAACTTTTTGCAAGTGATAATAGAACTTTTTGCAACATTTAGATAAACGAACGAAACCCTTTAGGTTTACTAGATATGTGATGTTTTGAGGTTTTAGAATATGAATTTCAAAGTGAATGATTTTGATAACCTTAAAAAATAAAGAAGAGGTGACTTTTTGACGATCCTCGGATATACGTTGAAAGTTTCACATTTTATTGGCACCCAAGTCTTCAACATAACACCTTTTTTAAAGATTTCTTGCTTATACATGAAACCATGCTGACAGTGCAGTAGTCTGATAACAATTGAACCTCCGGTGCTGATCACAGGTACAAAATATGGTGGTATTTAGCTGGGGCACGAAGGATCCCCTTCTTGGGAAATGAAGTGGCAAGCGACGTCGCGGCTTGCGCGTTGGAGCTCGCGTCATGGATATATCGAACAGCCATCTTCTTCCTGGTCTGCGTGCTCTTCCGTTTGATCTGCTGCCTGCAGATTCTCAGGCTGCAGGACTTCACGACTGTTTTCCAGGATGAGTCGGAGGTGGCCGCCGTGTTACGCGAGCATTTGAAGATCAGGAGGCAGCTCATGGTCATCAGCCACAGGTTCAGGAAGTTCATCCTCTCCGGACTGGTCCTCGTCACCGCCAGCCAGTTTGCCGCCCTGCTATTGACCACTCGGCCGCATTCTGACGTGCGTCTGTTTAACGCCGGAGAACTGGCGGTAAGATCTCATAGGCCTTGAAGTAGGATCAGCGTGTGTATGCTAATCGAAGTGATGTGTGTGCTTGTGTTTCTTTTGGTGTCGGCAGCTATGTTCGGTGGTGCTTGTTACAGGCCTACTGATATGCCTACGAAGTGCTGCAAAGATCACGCACAAGGCACAGGCGATCACCAAGCACGCCGCAAAATGGCATGTGTGCGCCACAATCGAGTCCTTCAGCCCAGACCCCGAAACTCCCCCCGAAGGCAATGCTGCTGCCAACCGCGTTTTCCCAGTTGAAGACGGTGAGGATGAAGACGACGAGGAGGCTGAAGACGACGACGACGAGTTTGAGGACACGAAGCTGGTTCCGCCTCATGCCAACACCATCTCTTTCCAGAAGAGGCAAGCGCTGGGTAAGGCATCGATCAAATCTGTCATAGTGTCGTTTTTGTGAACTGGAAAGATGTTTACCCCTTTTGAGATTGTGTTCTGCGCAGTGACATACTTGGAGAGCAACGCGGCAGGGATCACCGTCTTCGGGTTTGTGCTGGACAGGAGCCATCTCCAGATGATATTCATGGCAGAGCTCAGCTTGTTCCTATGGCTGCTGGGGAAAACGATTGGAATCTCTTGAAGATTACTCGCTCGATTTCTCTCCCCTTTCTTCGTTCTGTACATTTCTTTCTGCTGTATCTCTCCTTGTAGAAAGCAAAAATGTTTTTCGTTTTGTTCTGATTCATTTTCCAATTTTTGAGTCCTCAAATTGGTGTGGATGCGATTTTGCGAGAGTAGCGAGGTCTTACTGTGTGTGATGTATACTAAGGCTGCTCAACATATTGTCTGTTTCTTTTTTGATCGATCTTCAATACAAAGGTTTCCTTCCTATCAAACATATTGAGTAATTTAGCTGCTAATCATGAGAAAAGATGTGCTTCATGTTATTTAAATTCAATGGCAAATAGAATCCAACTTAAACATATTTATGAGCTAATCTAAAGAAATCTAAAGAAGAGACTAGTAACCGTTGGGAAGTTTAGTTTGTTAGCTTTTCAAGAGTACAAGATTGTACAAATCAGACGTCAGATGAAGAAGTCGAATGTATCCAGCTATACGTGCTAGTTTGAATCACATAGGGAGTCTATTTCAACCAGGATTTCACAGTCCTAATCGAATTCAGATACAAAGAAGCAGTATATGATTTGGAGTTAAGAACAAGAAACATCATGAAGGTCGAGATTTAAGCATAAAGAAAGAGTAGGATTCCTAACAGAAGAAGTACCAAGGGAGGGAATGATGTTTGTAACCCTACTAAACAGGCATTGTAAGCTGTGGCAACCAAGAAATTATGAATACTCTTGTGAGAGATCTCCAAGTGAAAAATTGTAAACCAATTCTTAAAGTTGCTAACAAAACTCCCTTGATACGGCGCGGCGGCGTGAGAGGGAGGCGGGTGACCTGGCTCACGAAAGGGGTCCGGTTCGGGTCTATCAACGGAACTGGAAGAGGCGACTTGGGTCCACCACGACCTGGTCCCAAACTTGTAATTCCACATCCGGAGGGGAGGGTTGTTTCGTAATTGAACATTGGACTAATCCCTCCCCTAATGAAGGGCCGGCCGGCCCTAGCTTGGACTTTTATCGAAGAATTGTGAAGGTATTCCATTTTACTTAGAACCCTATATTAATTCTCTTGCTATTTCTCTTACTCGTGAATTTAGATCTATTGTTCTAGGTTTAATTGTTAATTTCAGATCAGTTCTTCGCATTTAATCCCTAGATTTAGTAGTCCAAAGCTATAAAAATCCCACCTTTTATCCCCACAAAAAGCCCTAGACGTATCAAATTGGTATCAGAGCGTAGATCCATGGCGAGAACGCGATCTATGGAGCGGATCGACTCGTTGGAAGAGAAAGTTGAATGGATGGAAGCCCAAATCAGCAAAGGGTCCATTGACGCGAGAAAGGAAGACGCCGAGATGGCCGCGGAGATCCGAGGGGAAATGAAAGAGAACCAAGAGAAAACGGAGGCGAAATTGGTGACGATAGTGGAGGCCATAGAGGCGTTGACCGCAAATCTCAACTTGAAGGCGGATCCAAGCAAAAAGGAGCCACCTTTGGCGAAGGACAAGGGTAAAAAGGTGTTTTTAACGAAGAAGGGCCGGAACAAGAGGACTACGGAAGCTTCGATCCTCGTGACAAGGAGTGGGAGACGTATCGCGTCTCAACGTCGCCGTCGCGCCAGAGAAGGAGAAACCGGAGGGGGGTTCCCGCCCCTCCAGCAGCCGGGGGGTTGGCCGCCGAACCCCCACGGCCACCTGGGGGGGCCGGTGAACCCCCAGGCAGCCGGGGGGGTTCCCGCCACACCCCGAGGAGGGGCGGACGTAGCCTCTGCCCCTCCCTGCAGCTTCGGCAACCACCGGCGGGAGTGCCTGGGGGCCACCAGACCAAAACTGAGGCCGACAGCTCCAGGCGCCGCCTTGGGGGGGTTCGCCCAACCTCCGGGGAGATCCCCGGGGCCAGACAAACCCCCGGGGGCCCCGCCGGTCTTCCAGGCCCCCCGACAGCAGTTTTCGAGCACATCCGGGCCTCTGGGGGCCCAGCACGGGGCCCGATTTGCACAATTTCCGGGATTTCAGCCATATGTGGGGCCCAACAGAGGGTTTCAGCAGCCTGGAGGGTGCCACCAGTTGCCGGGAGGCCCATCGACTCAGCCTCCACCTTTCGGGGGGATGACGGGTGATTGGAGAGCATACCAGGACGTACCACGGGGACCTCCGACCGAGTATGGATACCCAACAGGGGATGTGAGAGGTGATTGGCAGGGGGATGGAGCAGAAGGAGGAGTCCGAGTTCGTGCCGATGCATTTTTTCCAGATAGACCACATGGGTATCAGCAGAGGGGAGGATTCCATCAGCAGGAGAGAGGTGGATTTGCTGGGGAGAGACGAATGAGGAAGCTCGAGGTGCCCATTTTTGAGGGGGGAGATCCTGACAACTGGCTGTATCGGGTGGAGAGGTACTTTGAGGTGTCTGCTGTACCAGGGGAGGACTGGCTTCGGGCGATAGGGGTCTGCTTGGAGGGAGAGGCTCTGGGCTGGGTTCGGTGGACTGATCAGCAGCAGCCATTTCGGACTTGGGAGGAGTTTACGTCTCTCTTGATGGAGCGTTTTGGTGCAAGGCAGTCTGTCGGAGTATTTGAGAGGCTTTACTCACTGAAGCAGGAGGGGAGTGTAGGAGATTATATCAAGAAGTTTGAGTCGCTCTGCCACCGAGTCCGGAGAGTATCTGAGGAATCATTGGAGGGCTGCTTTATGAAGGGGTTGAGGCCTACGGTGAGATTAGGACTGAGGCAGCTACAGCTGTCACGCCCCGCTTCCCAAAAACATGGAGGCGAAGCGTGAGAAGGTCCGCACGGACTTGAAGCTGCAAAGCCGCAAGTCCGATAAGCGTCAAATAAAACGAAGTAGCAGGTCCCTGTAATGTGACTCAGAACAACAATAACAAAAATAGGAAAGAGAGACAATAATATAACATTATTCCAACTCATAGTCCAACAAAAAGTCCAACAACCATAAATGCCACCAGGCAACAAAAGAGTCAAAAGCAAAAGGCCTAGCATGGCCAACAGAATCTAACAAAACGGTGCTACTCACCGACAACCACAGATAACAAAAGAAGAGTACGGAAGATCTCTAAGATTGGTCACCGGTGTCCTCGTACTCCACGTCACCAACAGGTTCGGACACGAACTCCACGAACTCGTCACCCTCCGCAACTGTCTCTGGCTCAGCAACTAACATGCGTCACCCAAAGAGAAGGGGCACATGTCAGCAAGTCTAAAAAGACTTGTGCAAGGAAACTATAAAAGCAAAGCAACCTAACAGTTCTAAAGTAAAGTATGACATGGATATAAAATGACAAATGACATAGCATGGCTAGTAAACAAGTAAAAGACAAGTACTGGAATTGTAATCACGTCGTGCACAGAGATTCCGCCCTTTGGCTAGAGTGGCTGTACGGGCCAACTCTTACGCTCAAGTGACCGTTTATCCCTACCCCTCCACGTGTGTCGAGCCAGGGCATTACCCCCGAACACGGAATGCTCGCTTCTGGATCACGAGCCAGGAAGTGTTTTTAACACGGATGGCGTAGGGTTATGCCCGCATAACGGGTGCCTAGCCGGAAACACGGATTGTACATGTATTTTGTAGCGTGTGCTACGATGCAACAAACGAGTCAAATGACATGTAAGGATGCAAATGCATGACATATATTCAATTCATTTGCGTACCGTTAAAGAAATTAAACGTGGCAGGCAATGCATGACATGGTATGACAAAAGGCGGTTCTAGCTTCGTTGTCAAGCTAGAACCGAAATTTGCGCCTAGACCGCTATCATTTCACGGTCTAGTCTCTTTCGCGCTAAAAGCAGGGAAATGGCCTAAAGCATGGCCTAAAAAAGGTTGGCAAGTTTCACTTGCCTGAACAACCAAGATGGAGTCACGATCAACCAGAGTCCAAACTACCTATGTGTTCAAATCACAGTCCAGCCTACATTCCAATTTATTAATCTTGATTAGTGAGTCACAACCATCAGAAATTACCAATTTTAGTTGATTAACAGGCAAGTGGTGATTCCTACGGGGCAGATCTTACCTCAACACGACGCGAGAGCTACTCTGACGTCGGGTAGCGACGTCAGGGATTGGATCCGGTATCACGAACGGTACGGAATGAATAATTCTCTGTTGAAAAATCACGTGTTCAATTAAGTTCGTAACGACAGAAATAGCTTTTTAACAATCCTGTAAACGTCTAGTTATTCAATTTTAATTAGGTTCTCCATCTGGTAACGGGGTCCACATCATATTATTAATTAATGTTTGTGAAAGCTTTTTCTGAACATGCACCCCTTCTAAATTGGAAGGGAGGCCTGCAATCTATCAAAGATAACTAATTTTATGTTTCCGTCATAATATAATCAAAAGATGACTACTTTTTAATGAGGTACTTTCTAAAATTAACTTCTTAACAAATTTGATTGCTTTGACTTGAGGCAAACAATTAGTTTGAATATTAAGTAATGAGCCATTTAAAACATAACATGCATATAAACTAATGCATTTTGGCCCCACCAAAATATTTATCCCATGTATGTTCTGATTATTACCCTTGTTTAGACTGTGAACCATCTCCCCGAACATTTCTTTAATAGCCTACAGGTTATTTCACAGCCTTCACATATCATAGGGCACTGCTTGCATATAATTACACTTCCTGTTCACAAGATCTTTTACTGAAAAATAAACAGATGCTATGACAATTTGTACAGAGGTATAAATTCTGCACATACCTCCTTAATTAATAATAAACTAACTTCACAAAGAGTTAACTTTACAACAAAACTAACTGTGAATGTAAATGATTATTAATTAACACAATCCTACTAACCTGTATTATTATTTTAACCTCTAACATATTTCTCTGAAAAGCCCCGTTTGCATGGGAGTGATATTACAAAGTGATACATGATGCTGCTACCATAAGGCTTAGAACATTAAATTGACTACCATATATCATTATATGATAATAATATGTAACCCACTGTTTACGTGATGTAACTTAGGTATGACGTTTAACCTACCTGATGTTGCCTCTCGTGAGTTGCAGATGAATGATCTCCGCGGCGTGGTTGGCGATGGCAGGTGCCCGACGATTTCGAATTCCGGCAATGTCGAGGAGGCTGAGGCTGGTGCAGCGACGGTGAAGGGCGCTGGTCACGCCGGCTTGGCGAGGTGCGTTCGACGGTGTCTGACGTCGGAGTGGACGGAAGTGCGCGGCCTGAGGTGGGCTGGCCGCTGCTAGCGGCGGTGGCAGGGGGAGGCGTCGCTGCGCTTCGGTTCGGTGGCACGCGATGTGTCTGTGGATTCGACTGGGTTTGGCGTCAGTTCGCTCGGAGGCGAGGAGGGTGAGGTGTAACGGCGGTAAGGTCGGGGTTTTGGCGGTGGTATGTGACTGTCGGCACCGGAGATGAGCGCCGAGGACTGTAGCGAGGGAGGGGGAAGGCGGTCGCTGGGTTCGGAGAAGGGTAGATGAGGTGGCGCGCGTGGGAAAACGGAGAACTGGGCTTCCGCCTATGAGAGTAGGTGGCCTGGGTTCTTAAAGGAAGAAGAATGAAAGAGGCGTGTTGTTTTTCTTGGGCGTGGGTTGTTTCGGAATGATGGGGACGAGGCCACGTGCATGCGAAAGACGGGGAGCGGAGAAATGACGTGGGTTAAGGGGTGGCGGTAGTTAGGATAGTAAAATAATTTTAGTTAAGAAAATATTTGATTGGTGATAACTGTTTGATTTAAAAATCTAATTAGGTTTGAAAATATTAGCAGACTGAAACCTTTGTTAATTAAAATGGTGGATGCAAGTAGCATAATTACAGAGAATGATTTTCCAAAAAACCTTAGCCCTTAAAATTTTAAATAGCAGGTAAAGGAAGAGTACGTGCCATAAGCTCATAAGGCATTACTAAGGGTTTTAATAAAGAAGTTATTAGGTATAAAAGTCATATAGTTAAAAAAATTAAGTATTTACGATTTCGCTCTACGACACGATGCCGTCCAAAAATTACAAGAAAAATACTGGGACGATCGCGCCTCTGCGAGAGTCATGAATACGGGGTTCGGGCACGCGTCTGAGCTACGGAAAAACAATAATAAAATCAAATACGAAATACGCACACGAATCAACATACGCACCACGTACGAACGACCGGAACGTGGCCGTTACAACAGCCAGTGGGTCTGTGCGGGATGATGACATTGGCTAGGAAGGTGGAGGACCATCAGGAGACAGAGCGGAGAGCCTGCAGGATGTAGAGAGGTATTGATTTTCGGGGACAGGCGGCTGCTACGGGACAGAGGACTGCACCTATTTCAGGGGCCATGCCTGCCCAGGGAGTTACAGCCGTTGCCGGGGATAGCAGAGACAGGAGACAGAAGCCCCGGGCGGGAGGGCGGGTGCGGAGGATGACAGATGCAGAGATGAGGGAGAAGCGAGTGAAGGGATTATGCTTCAGATGTGATGAGAAATTCACTCCAGGACACCGATGTGTGGATCGGACTCTCCAGATTCTGATAGCGGACGATGATGAGGGGGAGGACGATGTCGTCATACTAGAGGCAGGGGAGGATGAGGAGGAGGTAGAGCACCAGCACTTGGACTTGGTAAAGGTGTCTCTCAATTCTGTGGTGGGGTTCACACCGAACCACACCATGAAATTGGTGGGACAGGTGGGCAATCAGGAGGTGATCGTGTTGGTAGATAGTGGGGCCACCCACAACTTCATCTCCAGTAGGTTGGTGGGAGTGCAAGGACTACAGCTGAGTGGCACGGGGAGGTATGGAGTGATGTTGGGCACTAGACAGGTGACACACAACACCGGTGTCTGTCGCGGGGTGATCGTGACGATCCAGTGAGTACAGATTGTCACAGATTTTCTTCCTTTGGAGCTAGGAAGTACCGATGCCATCATGGGGATGAAGTGGCTGCAGACACTAGGGGAGACCAGGACGAACTGGAAGATGCTGAGGATGGAGTACCAGGATGGGGGGAAGACAGTGGTATTACAAGGGGATCCCAGCCTCTGTCGCTCGTTAGTGTCCTATAAGGCCATATCTAGGGCGATCCACACAGCAGAAGGAGGTTTCTTGGTTGAGCTACAGGCCTTGACAGCATCAGTGCAGAGCAAGGACCAGACACAGGTGGTGGCACCGAAGATTGAGCAGCTACTGGTTCAGTACGAGGAGGTTTTTCAGACACCACAGGGGCTGCCACTGCACCGAGATCACGAGCACGCCATCGTCTTACGGGAGGGCATGTCTCCCATCACTGTGCGACCCTACAGGTATCCACAGGTGCAGAAGGACGAGATAGAAAGGTTGGTGGAGGACATGCTGCAAGCAGGGGTGATTCAGCCGAGTACTAGCCCATTCTCCAGTCCGGTTTTATTAGTTAAAAAGAAGGATGGCAGCTGGAGATTCTGTGTGGACTACATGGCCCTGAATAATGAGACTGTTACAGATAAGTTTCCTATCTCGGTGATTGATGAACTACTGGATGAGCTCCACGGGGCAGCTTGCTTTTCGAAGATCGATCTCAAGTCAGGGTATCATCAGATACAGATGAGGTCGGTTGACGTGCCCAAGACTGCTTTCAGGACTCATGAGGAGCACTATGAGTTCATGGTCATGCCGTTTGGCCTGACAAATGGCCCATCGACTTTTCAGGCCCTGATGAACAAAGTATTCCGTCCTTACCTCCGGAGATTTTTGCTGGTATTTTTCGACGACATCCTTGTATACAGCCGCAGTATGGAGGAGCATGTGGGGCACCTGCATGCAGTTTTGCATGAGTTACAGGAGCAGCAGCGTGTGCTAATAAGAAGAAGTGCTTGTTTGGTCAGCTGCCTGTGGAATATTTGGGACACGTTGTGTCGGCTGAGGGGGTGGCGGCAGATCGGGCCAAGATCGCAGCCATGTTGGACTGGCCGGTACCCACCACATTATTACGAGGTTTGCGTGCTTCTTGGGCCTGACGGGATACTACATGAAGTTTGTCCAGGGGTACAGTTCGATTGCTTGGCCACTTACAGAGCAGCTCAAGAAGGACAGCTTCCAGTGGGGCGAGGAGGCGACCAAGGCGTTTGAGGCCTTGAAGTAGGCGATGACGACGGTGCCCGTCTTAGCACTCCCGGATTTTAGCAGGCCATTTGTTATAGACACCGACGCTTCGGGACACGGGTTGGGTGCAGTGTTGATGCAGGACCAGAGGCCTATTACTTTCTTTAGCCAGACTCTGTCAGCACGAGCAAGGCTGAAGTCAGTATATAAGCGGGAGTTGATGGCGATTGTTCTGTCCATACAGAAATGGCGGCCTTACTTATTGGGCAGGAGATTCATTATGAGGACCGACCAGCGGAGCCTGAAATATCTACTGGAGCAGCACATGGTCACCAAGGAGCATCAGAAGTGGCTCTCCAAGCTGGTCCACTTCACCTTTGAGATACAGTACCGACCGGGCCTGGAGAACAAGGCGGCGGACGCCTTGTCGCGTCGCGAGGAGCTGCAGAGGTGGCCGCCATTTTCGCACCAGTCCTTCTAGACTGGGAGCCATTGAGCATGAAGATTGAGGCTGACGCAGACTTGGCAAAGATACAGGAGGCACTGCAGCAGGGATCCACAGAATTTCCAGGATACACCATGAGCGGACAACGACTTCTATATCATGGCAAACTGGTGATTCCCAGAGGCTCCGCCCATATTCTGATGATTTTTCAGGAGTTCTACGGCAGTGCCATCAGAGGGCATTCAGGTATACAACGGACCTACATGAGGATGGCGAGGGAGCTCTATTGGCCAGGGATGAAGAAGGACATTGCCCAGAGGATAGCAGAGTGTGACATGCGCCAGCGTCACAAGTATATGGCAATGGCACCAGCAGGACTTCTACAGCCGTTGGCCTTACCGGAGAGAGTCTGGGAGGATGTTAGCATGGATTTTATTGAGGGTTTTCCGCGATCAGAGGGCTACAATTCTATATTAGTAATGGTAGATCGGCTCAGTAAATATGCCCATTTCATACCTATCAGGCACCTTTAAACCGTAGTGACAGTGGCTGCAGCTTTTATAATTTTAGTCTGTATGGATCAATACACTAGAGGGGGGTGAATAGTGTATATAAAAAATGTTAGTAATATTTGCAAAGATGTCACAGAAATAAAATGACAAGTACTGAAATTAAATCAATCGTAAACACAGAGATTTATCCTGGTTCGGATCCTTGTGATCCTACTCCAGTCCTCTACCCCGTAGAGATTTTCAATCCACTATAATCACTTGCCCCGCAAGTATAAACTTACAAAAATGGCGACACTCCCCGTGTCCCAAACTTTGTACAATCTCTAAACAGAGATTCAAACCTGTTAAATAATGAAATAGAAAAACACATATAGCCTTGTTATAAATTTCAGAGAATGAATTCAATGATGGTGTTTAGAAGATGAACTTCAAGATGTAAAAGATATGTAATGAAGAGCAACACTTGAAGTTCTCTGGTTCATAAAAGAAGAGAGGAATCAATCGATTTCTTCTTGCAATTATGAACACAAACAGCTTTCCAAAATGATGTTGAAAAATCCAAGTTCTTCCGTTCTTAAACGAAGAAAGAAATCTAATAATTTCTTCTTACAAATAAGAAAAGAACAACTAATGTCCTAAAACTTTAGAAAATGAAAGACTTGATTTCAACAAATAAGAGAGTAAAGAAGAGTAAAGTGAGTGAAGAGAAAGAGAGGGTCTACCGCTCTATTTATAGTGTTTAGGGACGGTTGGGGACTGTAGTTAACGTTGGAAAACGGGCAAGAACCGTCCCTGAAAATTTGGGATCAAAACGACTAGTTTTGAAATTGGTCGACCAAAATGACCACATTGGTCGACCAAAATTTAGAGAGAGAATTTCGACTGTTGGAAGACAGTTCTAGAATCTACACGGTTAGGGGAGTTTGCTCATGCAATCCCATAACCAAATTCGAAGGTTTAAAATTGGTTGACCAAAATGGGGTTATTGGCTGCCAATTTTCAAAGTTGCGAATTTTCGAAATTGGGAAGTGTAGATATCTGAGGAATGGAACCTAGGTGACGAAGACATATTATCACAAGGCTTTGTAATTCTAAAAAAGTAAATTTTACAATGATTACAAAAAGCCGTAGATAAGACTGCATCTGCAACTGAATCTGAGAAGCTTCTTTGCAGGGGATCCTTATCAAGTGATTATATATCCAAGTCGTGGATGTAGGTGCCTTTGCCTTGCCAGCTTCATGAACTATGATATATCCGTTTGAATATGCATGAAGATATCTGATTGTGTGGAACTCAGCATTGATTTGTATCTGCATACATAGAGTTAGTAGTACTGAATGTGTTTGTCATATCAAAACCATATGGGAATAGAAATATGGAATTATGAAATTCCAACAGCTTTTATGCGGGAGGTGGTTCGCTTGCATGGTTTTCCCGCCTCTATAGTGTCAGACCGCGATAAGGTTTTCATTAGCAGTTTCTGGCAGGAGCTATTCAAGGTGCAAGGAACCAAGCTGCGAAGGAGCACTGCCTATCACCCACAGACGGATGGACAGACAGAGGTGGTGAATAGGAGTGTAGAGACCTACTTGAGGTGTTTTGCATCAGATGCACCGAAGCAGTGGGCCAGATGGTTAGGGTGGGCAGAATATTGGTACAGCACCTCGTACCACTCGGCAGCACAGAGCACACCTTTTCAGATCTTGTATGGTCGGGACCCGCCCCAATTGATACACTACAGCAGAGGGGCCACACCCGTGTCACATGTAGAGGAGCATCTGGGAGAGCGGGACAAATATCTGGAGGAGTTGAAGAAACATCTGATGCAAGCCCAGCAAATCATAAAGACTAAGGCAGACGAGCATCGTAGGGATGTGCAATTTACTGTGGGGAATCGTGTTTATCTGAAACTACGACCCTACAGACAGAAGACACTGGCCCGTCGGAGCAATGAGAAACTAGCAGCCCGCTATTATGAGCCCTTCGAGGTGACAGCTCAGATCGGGAAGGTGGCGTATCGTCTGTAGTTACCAGCTACCTCCACCATCCACTCAGTTTTTCACATCTCGCAGCTGAGGAGGGCCATTGGGAATCACACGCTATCACCGACCTTGCCACCTACTTTGATCGAGGATATGGAGGTGCTTCTTGAGCCTCAGGAGCTGACGGGGGTCCCACAGGCTACAGACGGGACGCAGGAGGTGCTTATTTGATGAAGGGGCCTACCGGACTACGATGCCACCTGGGAGTCATCCACAGTGATACGCGACCAATTTCCAGATTTCCACCTTGCGGAAAAGATGGCACTTTTGGGGGGAGTAATGATACGGCGCGGCAGCGTGAGAGGGAGGCGGGTGACCCGGCTCACGAAAGGGGTCCGGTTCGGGTCTATCAACGGAAGAGGAACAGACCCGGTCCCAAACTTATAATTTCGCATCCGGAGGGGAGGGTTGTTTTGTAATTGAACACTGTACTAATCCCTCCCCTAATGAAGGGCCGGCCGGCCCTAGCCTGGACTTTTATCGAAGAATTGTGAAGGTATTCCATTTTACTTAGAACCCTATATTAATTCTCTTGCTATTTCTCTTACTCGTGAATTTAGATATTGTTTTAGGTTTAATTGTTAATTTCAGATCAGTTCTTCGCATTTAATCCCTAGATTTAGTAGTCCAAAGCTATAAAAATCCCACCTTTTATCCCCACAAAAAGCCCTAGACGTATCATCCCTCTCCCTCTCTTGGATGTAGGTAAATTGACTAACCACGTAACTTTTTGGTTTCTATTATTCGATATTATTGTTTGTGTACGAGGGGTTCTGGTGCCCTGATCAGATCCTCATAATTGACGACCGCTTTAGCATCTAAAATAACATTTCAAATGGGCTTGATCTTTCCAATATCATATAACAATAGATTCACTGTGTGCGCAACACAAGAAGTCCACAAAATAGATGGATGCACCAGGGGCGCCTAAGGCAGCTGCATGATTAGGGTTCAATATTGTATATTTTACCCCTCATTAGATGGCATTTTGTGCATAATTTGTGTTCATTTTGGCTTCGATACGTGCATTTTGATGATATCATTTAATATTGGAGCTTACCGTTTTTATATGCTTAAAACATAATTTTTACAGCTTATTAGTATCTTTATCTTGGTCTCCTATTATTTTTCAGTTGAATTTCATGAAGTCCCAATTCCAACGCATATTTTTTTAGAATTTTTAGAGGTCGGAGCAATTTACTGTATTTTTTGGAAGACATGGTGACAGTGCTGAAAATATCTGGGCTAGAAAGTCTGCTTTTCCCCTCTTGTGTATAATTCTACTATCATTACAGTATATATTCCGGCCTAGTGATATTTTTTTGTTGTTGTACATTCTGTTACGGTTCCATCGCCGCCTGGAACATGTCATTTTGAGGTCGGATGATTTTTCTAGAATTTTCGCAAGACAGGGTGACAGTGCTAAAAATTTCTGCAGATTTGCCCCTCTTGTGAAGAATTCTACTATCATTCCAATGTATATTCCGGCCTAGTGATATTTTTTGTTATATTACACTTTGTTACGGTTCCATCGCCGCCTGGAACACGTTAATCCGAGGTCGGATGATTTTTCTAGAATTTTCACAAGACAGGGTGACGGTGCTGAAAATTTCTGCAGATTTGGGCATTAGTTGCGGGTTTGGGCGCGGATCCGACCCGTTTGGGCTGTTTTCAGACCCGAAATTCTGAGTCTATTTCTTGGGCTTTCCTCCACTCTATTCCCCTTATTCCTTCTTCCTCATTCTTCATCTTAGGGTTAGGGTTTTGGCGGAGCAACAAAGAAGCAAGGAGGAGCTATTGGGTTTTGGTTGGGGTTTCCTTGGAGATCTTGGTGATTTGTATTTTGATTTAGTGATTTGTAATGATAATGGATGATATTTTTAGAAGTAAAAATCCATCTTTTCTTGTTGTAATGAGCTATATCTTTTTCTTATGTGGTTGTGTGTTGATTTGTGTTTGTGGAGCTATGGTTATTCAATCTTGCATGTTTAAATGTTTATGTGGTAGGATTGATGAGATATACTTTGAGTTAGGGATCCTAGTGGGTATCCCTAGAGTGGAGTTTGCCTAGTGGTACCACTCATGTATGCTTAGTTGTTTATTATCTCAATTTTTCATACCATACTTTTATTGCACACCAAGTGTTTGATAAAATACCACATCCACCGATTGCTCATTCCTTAGCCGGAAAGACAATTGAGTTATCCACGGATTGAATCCATATGCTTAACAACCACACTCTCACACATCACACAAGCTTTCTTGCCTATTTGTTTTCACGATTCCTCTACCCGAGGATGTTGATTTGGTAGTTGGTCTCAAACACCCACATTTTCACACACACTTCCACCCCGTTAGCGTAGTTGGTTGTTAACCGCCGTTACCCTTCCTACATGAATTGAATTTACGATTGCAAAACTACTTGTCCCCGTGATCTGACCCGGTGTCACCGGAAATAAATTTATTATTTGACGTCCTCCTACACTTGGGAGTAGCGCTCAAGCATCACATACTTGAGACGCATTCAAGTAATTGGCGCCGTTGCCGGGGCCAACGGTTTTTGCATTTACATTTTTGGTTGATTTAGGAAATTTTGGCATGATACATTCTACTATTTAGTGTGTCTTTTTGATCCTTTATCTTCCATTTATTATCTTTCATCTTTATTTATTTTTTACTTTTTGAGTCCTTTGCTATCTTTATTTTCATTTTCCTTTATAAAAATTCAAAAAAACGTTATGGACTTTAACGACATAAATTCTTTGTATGATGCACTTTCATTTTCTTCGCACAGGACCACTTTTTTGAAGCTCAAAATTGTCGGCTTTACTTAAATTGACGGTGAATCCTTCTATCAGGCTTGGAGGAGGTTCATGGATTTATTAAGCGGTTGTCCACATCATGTATTCACGATGGCCCATCTTTTCCAGTTTTTCTACAAGGGGTTGCGGGAGGAGATGAAAGACTACATGGCGATGTTGGACGATGGAGCTCTATTTGACATGTCACCTGAGGATGCTTGGGAGTACCTGGAGTCCATGCAGGATATGGCACGGCCATTGGATGGGACTTCAGGGAGTGATCCATTAGCGCCATATCACGATACCATTGGAGCATCCCTTGACCAAGGAGAGCAAATCATGGACGCACCCTTGCAACCATTGGGCGAGAAACTTCAATTGTTTATTCAGACACAGGAGGCTCAATCCCGATATTTTCTGCAGAGCATGGAGACTCGGAGCCAGTATATTCAGGAGATCATTTCCAGTCTCGCATTGATTGCCTCTTGCTTAGGAGAAGGTAATCCAACCACTCGAAAACTTTTATTATCTGATTTGGATTCATCTTCTCTTGTAGGAGATTTGTGTGAAGATGAAGAGGACGAGCGTAAAATTTTGGATGGAGTGGAGGAGGAGACTAGTAGGGCCACGAGCTCATCGATTATTTTTGTGGAGTCCAAACCATGATCTACCACAATCTTGTCCCAAAATCCATCATTCCTCTCCCCCATGGTCATGCATCATATGGAGATGGACGCAATAATTTTAGGGAGTTGTCGTCAACTTGATTTAAATTCTTTATCTTATGTTGACGATTATATTTGGATCACTTTTGTTGAAAGGCAACGGTGTCAGCTTTGGATTGACACACACACACACTCTCTCTCAGGGCACGATAGGAAATTTTATGGAGGGAGCACTTGGTGTGTTGCTAGGGTCCAACGTGATTTGTGGAGGGAAGACGCTCGCGGAGGAGCGTAAAGATCTAATTGAGCAACTTTCCTCACCGTTATACATCCGAGATCCGCCTTTTGACCCTGGTGACTTCTATCCAGTAGTGTAGAAAATTTAAATTTTTGCACTTTCTATGCTTTCTAGGATAGTTTTAATTCAATAAACCTCTACTTTTTCAACATTGAAGACAATGTTTGTCTTTAGTTGGGGGGAGAGTAGTAGATGGTTTTAGGATGTTTAGTTAGTTGTTTTCGTTTTAAATTTTTGTGTGTGTGTGTGTTTTTTTTGTTTGGAGACATCCATTTTGACATCACCAATCTGTAATGCCCTACAATCTACTGCACAAGTACTAGAGGGGGGGTGAATAGTACTTTAAAAATAACAAGGAGTATAATTCCAAATTATAGTGCAAACAACTACCAAAACAATTTGCGGAAGCTTAAATTGAATGACAACAACAAAATTAACAATGCTAACAAGAGATGTTAATGGGTTCGGATCCACCCAAGTCTCCCCGACTTGTTCCCGGTGATCCTACGTCCCAACCACCCGGATCCCCTCCGGATACTTAGGTTAGAAACCCTAACCCAAGATTTCCACTATGATATCTTGTGAAAAACCTTCACAAGATCAAATCATACATGCAATGGCAATAGTGAATCCCACAAACCGGGATCACAACCTTCTCTCACAACCGAGAGAATCAACAAGCAATATAAATGAGTTTATATTGAAATAGACAATCTTACCACAAAATCCTATACCTTGAGTTTTTCTTACCAAATAGGTGAAAGGAAGGATTTGAGGAAGATGAAGTCACCAAGACCTAGCACCAAGGAAATGACCAGCAATAGGTGCCTAGGAGTGATTTGGAGACTTGAATCAAGCTAGAGCTTGAAGGGCTCACCAAGAACAAACTTCTCTCAAGATGGATTCTAGATCTAGAATGTGAGAGAATGGATTTCTTGTGAGGAAGAGAGCTTTAGAAATGAGTGAGAATGGCTATCTCTTTCTATCTCAATGAATCTCTTAATGGCAGCTCTAACCTAGAGAGAAATGACCTAGGTTCGTATTTATAGGGTCCCATAAAAACAAGTTAGGTCAATTCCCAACGGATAGAAATCTGAGGCAACTAGTCGGTCAAAGAACAACCACAGACCGACTAGTTCATCAACTAGTCGGTCAGTCAAACAACATGGACCGACTAAGTGAGGAACTGAGAAGAGATAGAAATTCAGACCTAGAAATCTAGTCGGTCCAAGAAGACATTCTGACCGACTAGTTTCACAACTTTTCGGTCAGTCAGTGAACGTAGACCGACTAAGAGGCAAAATGAAATAGTCTGAATACAAATTGACTTAGTCGGTCCAAGAACAAAAGTTGACCGACTAGATTGTCAACTAGTCGTTCACCAAACGTTCTTAGACCGACTAACGATAAACAGTAGCTTAGGAGAGATTTAGCATGTACATTAAATCACAACTAGTCGGTCAAAGAAGCATCACTGACCGACTAGTTCACAAACTAGTCGGTCGGTGAGTCAACGTAGACCGACTAACTGTAAACAGTAAGGTGCAAGAAATTAAGGAAGCAAACTAGTCGGTCCAAGAAGCTCTGCTGACCGACTAGATCACCATCTAGTCGGTCAGTACTTCTTCTTGTACCAACTAATATGCACAAACAAGTCCGAATCGAAGCGCGACGCTTCGAGGAAGTTAGAATGAATTTGTACTAAGATCCTAGAGCTACGATATGAGCGTTATGAAGATAGAATCGTAAGATATACTCAAGGCTTAACATTCTATAGATCGAAGCTTAAAAGACTATAGATGAAACCTTAAAGAACGGTCTTCGAAAGCTTCGATTAATTCTTCATGACTTCCAAAACGGCGCAAGAGCTTCAACGAAGCTTTAGGCATGAATACGAGCTTTGAGAAGTGTTGAGATGTCGCTTTGATTGTTCTCGTGAATTTGGCGACGATCTCCAATACTGCGCTCACAAATTGTTAGTTCATGAATTATTTATGTTTGCTCATCATCCAAAACCAAATCCGGGGAGTCCAATATTCAACATTCTCCCCCTTTTTGGTGATGACAAACCAACATAAATAATAATCAAAAATAATGATTCAAATGTAAAATACTTACTCCCCCTGCATTGATGACACGTTAATTCCAAAATGAATATTTATAAATTGCATCAATCAGATGAGTAAGATATATAATGAGAATCGATTTTTGAAATATCGGATTTTGAAAATCCTTATATATATCTTAACTCCCCCTGAATCTAACACATCAAATTAGATTCTTGGAAAATGAGTTAAATTTTCATTTGACCTATTTATTATCATTATCTCTCCCCCTTTGGCATTATCCCAAAAATGGGGGGGGGGGGGCATACAACGACAACAACTAGGAAATGGAAAATCCAACACCGGGAGTCGTAGACAATGACGATGGACCTAATTGACACCAAGGAAAAAGTGTGGACATCAAATCAAGGTGTGCCAAATTGTCCATTATCAAAAAGAGATAATTAAAATCATCAAAAATACCAAATTTTTTATTCATTTCTTGAATAAAGAAACATACTCTTCAATATTCAATATTCTTGGTTAAATTGGTGCATGGAAAACAATTCTATACAATTATAGAATTTCAATCTATTTAACCAAGTTTTTCAATCGTCGAGCGACGATTTCACATATCATGGACATTGAATGAGAATTAAAATGTGCACGACGAAATAATACAAAGAGAAGATCGATGTATATATATAAAACATCATGAGTACATCCAAAAAGATATCGACTACATCAAATGCAACATACCCATCAAAAAGAAATACATCATACATCATCGATACAACATCATCATCAGAACACCATCATCAACGTCCAACAACAAAAAATACAACACATACACCGACATCCAACATATCAAAATACAACAAATCAACACCCAAACTCCATCCCATCCTAACCCAAAACACTCTCAAAAGGTGTATCATCCAAAGAGTTGTGGAGAGTCCTCGAAACAGACGATCACGAGGAAGTGGCTGGATCTGCAGTCTCCGTGGGTCCAGTCGACGGAGTGGACTCAGGCTCTGCAGGGAGGAGAGGCGTGTCAACAGACGGGATCGTCGGGGCAGGAGTAGAAACGACGACGTCGGGCTCAACAGCAGGGGTCTCAACAGAAGTAACAACAGGCATGACAGGAGCAGGGTCGTCAACAGGAGCAGCAGCAGCCTCAGAAGTCTGAACTACTGGTGCAGAAGTCTCTGGAGCACCGGAAGAGGTGCCATCTCCAGGAGCAGAGGTGGTAGCAACAGCAGCAGCAGTGGCCTCATCGCCACGAGCCAAGGAAGTGACAAGATCGTCAATATCCTCATCGTCCATCTCCTCGTCCTCAGATACGGAAGGAGGAAGCTCAATGCCCATCATACGAGCCATACGGCAAACTACCTCCTCGGTACGAGCCAAACGCGACTCGTGCCGACGAAGTAGGCGTACGACATCATCTAATGTGGCAGAAGGAGTGGGTGCTGCAGCAGCTGAGGGAGTGGCCTGGGAAGCAGATGTGGTCGACCTCTGCACGTGACGAAGCGCCGCAAGAGATTTCTTAACGGCCGTCGCGTTCAGAGGAGGACCCAAAGGACGCTCATCATCAGGAGGGAGGTGAACACCGAAACGACGAAAAACCAAGGTCAACAGACATGGATATGGGATATGCGCAGATTTAGTGGTCTTGCGTATACACTCGAAAGAGTCCATCTTATCGAGTATAATGCGAGCCCAATTAATCTCGCTACCCATGAACAGAGCGTATATCAGTTTCAAAAACGGCTGAGATGGAAGAGATGAAGATCCATACTTGGGAAGAAGGCATGACTTCAAGATCAGGTTAATCACCCAAGCATTCGGCTTGAATGATTTCGAAGGAACTCCAATGAATGCGGGGGGATAACCTGGAAGATTTTGCCTAGGGTCCGTTGATCTAAGGAAGAGATATCATCGACAGAGATGTCAGAAGGGAGGAGGCCACACGACGAGCAACCAATCAACTCCCCCAAGATTTCTGCCGTGAGAACTATAGGAGTCCCCAAAACAGAAGTCTCAATGGAGTGGGTCTCGCCGTACTGACCCCGGACACGGTTGGCATAGAATAATTTGACCAGGCGAGGATATGGTCTAGGGTTCGCCTTAGCGTCAAATCGAAGGTAGTCCAAAAGGCCACTATAGGAGAGAAGATCAGCAAGGCCAAGGAAATCACAAAACTGAACGTAATGCTCTAACAGCAGTGGGCAGTGCTCTATACGGTTGTACGCTGTGAGACACTGAGGGTCATCGCGGCACAACGATATGTCTACACCACCGACTGGCATAGGAGCTTTACCCTTAGCCTTACGGGACTTCGGAGGAGGTGGAGGAGGGGGTGGAGTGGGTGCCTTCTTGGGATGTTCAGGAGTGTATTCCTCTCGGAGTTATCCTCGGAATCACTATCCGAACGCTCACCGGGAGGTGTGGGGGCACGGAACTTTTTAGGCTTAGGCTTGGGCTTGGACGATTGGCCGGTAGGTTTAGGCTTGGACGTCCTCTTCCTCTTCAACGGAGTTGAAGACGAAGAGGGGGGTCGAGTGGTCTTGGCCCTACGTTTGGGAGGGGTCGAAGCGGTAGCACCCTCTACGGTCATAGGGGATGCCCCAGATGATGTAATCGGGATCCTCGTTCGTGCCATGATCTCGGCACAACGAGTACAATCAAACTATGAAGATAAGATCAAACACCCTAGCTCAAACCCTAGAATCCTACAACAAGCCCTAATAGAGAAAAACTGAAACCCTAGAAGTGAAAACACAATATAGAACAAACCCTACGGATGGAAACAGAGATCTAGGTAGGGGGGTTATACCTAGGAGAGAGGGCTGTAGTGCCCTGGGAAGCTACTGCACATGTACTAGAGGGGGGGTGAATAGTACTTTTAAATAATAAGGAGTGTTATTCATAATTATCGTGCAATTAACAAACAACGATGCGGAATAACTACAATCAAGAAATAATGCAAACGCAAACACAATGGTTTAATGGGTTCGGATCCACCCAAGTCTCCCCGACTTGTTCCCGGTGATCCTACGTCCCAACCACCCGGATCCCTTCCGGATACTTGAGTTAGAAAACCTCTAACCCAAGATTTCCAATATGAACACTTGCGAAAACCTCACAAGTACAATCGACCTACAATCGATGACCGTGACTCCCACAACCCGGGATCACGCAAAACCTCTCACAACCGAGAGTATACAATTCAAATATAACTGAAATGAAATGCTTACCAACAAAATACCTATGCCTTGAGATTTCTTACCAAATTAGGGCAAAGAGAATTTTGATGGAGGAAGAGTCACCAAACCCTAGCTTCAAGAAGATGACCAGCAATGGAAGCCTAGGGTGGAGATGGTGACCTAGAATCAAGCTTCTAGCTTGAATGGCTCACAATGGAGAGAATCTCTCTTGAGGATTTAGGACTCAAGAACTTGAGGAAGAGATTCTTGTGAGAAGAGAGAGCTTGGAAATAGAGTTGATTGCTCTTCTCTTTTTATCTGAAAATATCTCCAATATGTTGCTTCACCCCACAAGAAATGAATCAGGATTCTATTTATAGGGGCAAGGAAAAACGAGTTCAAAAAGATCCCAACGGCTCTTTTCTGAACCAGACTAGTCGGTCAAAGAAGGATCACTGACCGACTAGTTCATCAACTAGTCGGTCGGTGATACAACATAGACCGACTAACGGTTGAACAGCCAAAAGGTGAAGTTCCAGGCAAAGACAACTAGTCGGTCTAAGAAGACTTGCCGACCGACTAGTTTCCCAACTAGTCGGTCGGTGAATGATCTTTGACCGACTAACGTCGAAATAGGATAGGTTGACATCAAGATGATTTAGTCGGTTTAAGAACAAATGCTGACCGACTAGTTTCTCAACTAGTCGGTCGGTAAACGTTCTTTGACCGACTAACTCGAAACAGTAGCTCAGGCTGAAAAAGACTGAACACAACTAGTCGGTCTAAGAAGGATTACTGACCGACTAAATCGTCATCTAGTCGGTCGGTGACTCTTCTTTGACCGACTAACTGTAGTCATAGAAAAGAGCTGAATTAGAGAAGGCAAACTAGTCGGTTCAAGTAGAGTTGCCGACCGACTAGATCGTCATCTAGTCGGTTGGTGACCCTTCATGAACCAACTAACATGCACTCGAAGCCGAGGGAAAGAGCGATAGGCTTCGGGAAAGTTTCTAATGGCTTCTATGATAATCCTAGCTCTAAGATATGAGTGAAATGAAGATTATAAAGTAAGTCCTACTCAAGGCTTAACATTCTAATCTATGAAGCTAGAAGACTATAAAATAAACCTTACGAACCGTCTTCAAAGCTTCAATCTTCATTCCTCTTGACTTCAATATTGCTCCTCGAGCTTCAACGAAGCTCCAGGCATACGGTCACGTGAATTGAGAAGTCTTGAGACGTCGCTTTTGTTGTACGTGGTATTTTGGCGACGATCTCCATAACTGCGCTCACAAACTGTTAGTTCATGATATATTTATGTTTGCTCATCATCCAAAACCAAATCCGGGGAGTCCAATACTCAACATTCTCCCCCTTTTTGGTGATGACAAACCAACATAAATAATAATCAAAAATAATGAACTAAATGAAATATACTTACTCCCCATGCATTGATGACACATTAGTTCCATATGAAATAATAAGCACATACATCAAGCAGACGAGGAAAGTAAAAATGCAAATCCAATATTTGAGATTTAGGATTTGTAATCCATTTTTATATCTTAACTCCCCCTGAATCTAACATATCAAATTAGATTCATGGTAAATTATCATTTAGCACATGCCATTATTATGCCATTATTATATCTCTCCCCCCTTTGGCATAATCCAAAAAGAGCGGGAGGAAGCCAATGACAATAAATCATGTCCAAATAATTCATTAAGCATGGGAGTCTAAGAATACGACCACGTTTCATATGACACCAAAATAAAATTCGAATAAAATCAAAGCGTGTCAATGAAACCATAGTCGAAAATCGAAAACTAAAATCATCAAAATATCAAATGTAAATTCACTTATTGAAGAAATGAATTTACTCTCCAATATCAACATTTATAGCTATTTTAGTGCATGGAAAACAATTCTATGTTTTCATACAACTAAAGCTATTGAATCAAAATAAATCGTCGAGCGACGAAATCAATATCAGAGACATACATAAAATGTGCACAAAGGAATGAACCATCAGAAGAGTGGTGCACATCATAGAATATCAAATGACACAAAATCGATCAAAAATGAACATAAAGTAAAAGCACATCAAAACTAAGTGAAGTGTGCGATGAGAAGTGACAATGTGATAAAAGTAATACGAAAATTATCATTATAACTTTTAAAACATGTCATGCCAAAAATAGATATGAATTTCAAAGCATTTATGGCATTCACAATTCTATCATGCTAGGAGAAACAAAATGATACCAATGTAAAGAAATAGATTTTAACCAAGCATGCATTCAACCCTCATGGAGACCAAATGTAATATCATACTTACAACATTAAGCTCCCCCTACATTGGTGCATTACCTAAGCACCATCAACTCCGTTTGAATGAAAGTCTTCGCAAATCGAGGAGTTGGTAGGGTTGGTATCCCACGGTGGATTGAACCTAGAAAACTTCATTTTGGTATCCAAACCCCCTTTTGGATCCAATGGGTTAGACAACAAATTTGAAATACGACATTAAAATAATTGTAACCCATGAGTTAATGTAATCAAAATCAATTTTATAAACAAATGCCTTGGTACCCATAACATGATCATAAGCTCATGGTACCAAGCATTGAAGAGTTAAAGGAACTAACCCTTCGGAAACCAAGTCCAAGAGGAACATGACTTCCCAACATAATCATCATTCAAAATAACATCATTAATATAGGATTGCACATAAACATTCATATCATGATCGCTAGTGTTCTTGGGACCCCAAATAGTGTAAATTTTGGGAATCCTCTTCCTAGTGGTTGCATGCACAAAAGGTTGATTTCTATGTGGTGCATGTGGCCTAGGAGCATGAGATCTAGTAATAGCATTATGATGAGCATGAGATCCATGATGTGGTGTAGCATACATACGTGGATAAGCATGAGGTGTGTATGCATGAGGATGATTATGAGAGTAGGCATGCACATGTTGATGAGATGTTTGAACATAAGCATTAGGATGTGCATGAACATGATTACGTGCACGTGGGTGTCTCATATGAGTGTTTGCACGTGCTCGTGGGTGCGGAGTATAAAAATCATCATTAATATTTGCATGCACCGGTGGAGTAGGATGTGTGTTCCTACGTGGCATAGCATGTGAGTACAAAAATGCATGACCCCTCTTTGGAGGTCTACCCAAAGTGGGTTTCTTTCCAATCGGGGGTGTGTACGAAGTGGAAGCACTATTGGTAGGAGAACTACCAATGGGGTGTTTGCTCCCACTCGTCGAGGCATCGGATGTCGGCCTAACAAAGGTGGTAGGCGATTTGGATGAGTCTCCCATCTTATACCCCAAGCCAGTGTGGTGTTTGGCCGGAAGTAAGTCATTTAGGATATTATCCAAATGGCCCTTACCTTTATTGAAATCATTGATACGGCCTAACGTGCACTCATACTTCTCTTTGAGAGAATGCAAAGAAGCATCCAAAGTGGATACTTGCGATGTGAGTGCATAAACACGTGATTTGAGATTCTTATTCTCAATACTCAAAGTTGAGTTTTGAGACGTCAAATCCGCTATCACATGTTCATCCGAATCCTCAACACGAACATGCTCAAGTGGAGATTTGAGGGATTTCACCTCATTTCTCAACAATCCATTATGAGTAAGCAAACTTGCTTTCTCATTGGCGAGTGTCTCAACAATGGTGTCATTGTTGGTGATGGTAGACTTAGGAGAGGTTTGGAGGTTGACAAGTTCATCTTTGGTCTTATTATATCGATCTACCAATTTAGTAAATTTAGACCAAATTTCTTGGTTTGCTAACCTCATTTCATCAATAGTAGGTTCTCCGCTTTCATTCTCGCTACCATCCTCGCTTTCATCCTCGCTATCATCGAAGGAGGACTTTGGATCTTTTGCCTCATTAGCCATGAAGCAGAGTTTTGCTTTCTCCACTCTTCCATCATCCGACTCTCCACTTGAGGAATCCTCTTCGGAGTTGGTGAATGTGCCAACAAGTCCTTTCTTGTACTTTCTCGACTTGTCGTACTTTGATGCTTTCCCCTTCTCCTTGTGTTTGTAGAGAGGACAATCCGGTTTGATGTGTCCTGGCTTGTTGCATTTATAACACACGGGAGTAGAAGCATTAGTCGAACTAACTTTAGATTTATTCAAAGATATACCTTCTCGGAGGAATCGATCGAACTTCCTTGCCATACGGGCAATGGATTCCATGTCCAATTCGTCTTCCGATTCTTCATCATCGGTAGATGGAGCGGCCTTGAAGGCAATCGTCTTTTTCTTTGGCTCATCTTGCTTCAAGTACGCTTTCATCTTTTCTTTCATTCGGATCTTACTATCCTTGCGTACCTCGTAAGACAACAAGGTACCCATTAGTTGTACGACGGTATATTTATTCATGTCATTACCTTCCTCGATGGCGAAGGTACGGTTTTCCCAACATGATGGAAGACCGTCGATAATCTTCGCGACTTTCTCCTTTTGGGTATAGACCTTCCCAAGAGCTTCCAAGTCGTTTGATATATCCACGAAGCGAGCGTAATATTCCTTCATGGTTTCGCCCTGCTCCATATGAAACAACTCAAATTCTTTATTAGCAACGACGAGTTTAGAATCTTTTACCGTACTCGATCCTTCGTGCAATATGAGGAGTTGGTTCCATATTTGATATGCACTCTTACATGTGCATATCTTGTTGAAGTCCTCGGGCTCCAACGCACAATTCAAGGCATTCATTGCCTTGGCATTGGCTACTTCCGCGGCGACCTCCGCGGGAGTCCACTTCGCGAAATCTTCTTCGGAAGGCTCGACATACTCCGTCATGGTGGCTCTCCATAGTGAAGCGCTCCGGAGGAAAATTTGCATCCGGCATTTCCAGTACCCATAGTTGGTACCGTTGAAGTGTGGAGGCCTGACTGAGGATAGTCCTTCCATAACTGAAGAAGCTCCATCGCGGTTCTTGAAGACGTTGTAGTCGTTGTTCGTCATAGCTTTGAACTTTGGCTATGTGTAGCTTTGAACTTGGCTCTGATACCAATTGTAGTGCCCTGGGAAGCTACTGCACATGTACTAGAGGGGGGGGGGGGTGAATAGTACTTTTAAATAATAAGGAGTGTTATTCCTAATTATCGTGCAATTAACAAACAACGATGCGGAATAACTACAATCAAGAAATAATGCAAACGCAAACACAATGGTTTAATGGGTTCGGATCCACCCAAGTCTCCCCGACTTGTTCCCGGTGATCCTACGTCCCAACCATCCGGATCCCTTCCGGATACTTGAGTTAGAAAACCTCTAACCCAAGATTTCCAATATGAACACTTGCGAAACCTCACAAGTGCAATCGACCTACAATCGATGACCGTGACTCCCACAACCCGGGATCACGCAAAACCTCTCACAACTGAGAGTATACAATTCAAATATAACTGAAATGAAATGCTTACCAACAAAATACCTATGCCTTGAGATTTCTTACCAAATTAGGGCAAAGAGAATTTTGATGGAGGAAGAGTCACCAAACCCTAGCTTCAAGAAGATGACCAGCAATAGAAGCCTAGGGTGGAGATGGTGACCTAGAATCAAGCTTCTAGCTTGAATGGCTCACAATGGAGAGAATCTCTCTTGAGGATTTAGGACTCAAGAACTTGAGGAAGAGATTCTTGTGAGAAGAGAGAGCTTGGAAATAGAGTTGATTGCTCTTCTCTTTTGATCTGAAAATATCTCCAATATGTTGCTTCACCCCACTAGAAATGAATCAGGATTCTATTTATAGGGGCAAGGAAAAACGAGTTCAAAAAGATCCCAACGGCTCTTTTCTGAACTAGACTAGTCGGTCAAAGAAGGATCACTGACCGACTAGTTCATCAACTAGTCGGTCGGTGATACAACGTAGACCGACTAACGGTTGAACAGCCAAAAGGTGAAGTTCCAGGCAAAGACAACTAGTCGGTCTAAGAAGACTTGCCGACCGACTAGTTTCCCAACTAGTCGGTCGGTGAATGATCTTTGACCGACTAACGTCGAAATAGGATAGGTTGACATCAAGATGATTTAGTCGGTTTAAGAACAAATGCTAACCGGCTAGTTTCTCAACTAGTCGGTCGGTAAACGTTCTTTGACCGACTAACTCGAAACAGTAGCTCAGGCTGAAAAAGACTGAACACAACTAGTCGGTCTAAGAAGGATTACTGACAGACTAAATCGTCATCTAGTCGGTCGGTGACTCTTCTTTGACCGACTAACTGTAGTCATAGAAAAGAGCTGAATTAGAGAAGGCAAACTAGTCGGTTCAAGTAGAGTTGCCGACCGACTAGATCGTCATCTAGTCGGTTGGTGACCCTTCATGAACCAACTAACATGCACTCGAAGCCGAGGGAAAGAGCGATAGGCTTCGGGAAAGTTTCTAATGGCTTCTATGATAATCCTAGCTCTAAGATATGAGCGAAATGAAGATTATAAAGTAAGTCCTACTCAATGCTTAACATTCTAATCTATGAAGCTAGAAGACTATAAAATAAACCTTACGAACCGTCTTCAAAGCTTCAATCTTCATTCCTCTTGACTTCAATATTGCTCCTCGAGCTTCAACGAAGCTCCAGGCATACGGTCACGTGTATTGAGAAGTCTTGAGACGTCGCTTTTGTTGTACGTGGTATTTTGGCGACGATCTCCATAACTGCGCTCACAAACTGTTAGTTCATGATATATTTATGTTTGCTCATCATCCAAAACCAAATCCGAGGAGTCCAATACTCAACAAGGGCAACGGCGTCGGACGGCGGGGATGGCCGGAAAACTGGCCGGAGTCGACGGGAATACGAAGAGGCACGATCGGTTTTAGTGGGTTTTCGGGCTGGAGGAAGAAAACAAACCGACTAAATGAGGAAATAACCGGTTAAAGCTTGATTAAGTCGGTCGGGAATGCGAAAAGACGCGTTTGCCCTAACGCATTTAGTCGGTCACAGTTCAAGAACTGACCGACTAGATTACGATCTAGTCGGTCGGTCAATGAGCTTGAACCGACTAAGTCGAAACAGAGGCAAACAGAAATTTCTAGGGCTAGAGTTAGTCGGTCACAGTATACTCACTGACCGACTAGTTTTCAATCTAGTCGGTCGATAAGTGTACTGTGACCGACTAAAGAAAGAAAATGACAAAAGTTAGATTAAAGCTTGATCTAGTCGGTCTGAGTTCACTAGCTGACCGACTAGATGAGCATCTAGTCGGTTGGCTAATGAATTGAAACCGACTAGAAGAGTCCAAAAGTTGATAAATGAGTTCTCTACATAAACCACTTGGATGAAACATCTTAACTCTCTCATTAGTCATCTAAACTACCCCATAATACATCGAAATCTTAAATACGACATTCAGATACGAATTCGAGCACAAATTCAAACATATCACATAAAATCCCCAAAAATTCAATAAATCTAGCATGAACGAAATATCGCGAAATCGAATAGCATGCAAGACAATTGAATGAAACATGAATCCTATATCTCGGATTCACCCATAATCCCCAATTCTCGACGCAACCGCACAAAGGAGTCCTCCTTTAGGGGTTTCGTGAAAATATCGGCGATTTGCTTTTGGGTTTCAACGTACACTAATATGATGTCCTTTTTAGCAACATGATCATCTAAAAAGTGGTGTCGGACATCTATGTGTTTTGATCGGGAATGGTGCACCGGATTCTTTGAAAGACAGATAGCACTTTGGTTATCCACCATGATAGGGCTAGTATCACAGTGAATACCAAAATCCTTCAGTGTGTGTCTCATCCAAAGAACCTGGGCACAAGCGGCACCGGCGGCAATATATTCCGCCTCGGTGGTTGAAAGTGATACGGAATTTTGCTTCTTGGAAAACCAAGAGACAAGAGAATTTCCTAGAAAATGGCAAGTGCCACTAGTACTTTTCCTGTCGGATTTACATCCCGCATAATCGGCATCACTATATGAGACTAACTCATACGTGCTAGATTTTGGATAAAGTAATCCAAAATCAAGTGTATAACTTAGATAACGAAAAATACGTTTTACCGCTACTAAGTGAGACTCCTTAGGTTGAGACTGATAACGAGCACATATGCATACGGCAAACATAATATCGGGCCTACTTGCGGTAAGATAAAGTAAACTACCTATCATACCTCGATATAGACGAATGTCTACATCCTTACCGCCCGTATCCTTGTCAAGATGCGTAGTCGTGCTCATTGGAGTCTTTTTCCCGGAAGCACTCTCCATTCCAAATCGCTTAAGCAACTCCACCGTATACTTCGTTTGGTGGATGAAGATTGCATCGTTCAATTGGCGAATTTGGAGACCTAAGAAATATTTGAGTTCGCCCATGTGGCTCATCTCAAATTGTTCCTTCATAACATTAGAAAACTCTTCGCAAAGAGTGAAGTTAGTAGCACCGAAAATGATATCATCAACATAAATTTGAACTAATAAAATATCATTATTCACATGCTTAACAAAAAGTGTAGAATCGGCTTCGCCCATTTTAAAATTCAAATCCAAAAGAAAATTCTTTAGGCGATCATACCAAGCTCGAGGAGCTTGTCTCAAACCATAAAGAGCTTTCTTTAGTTTAAAAACATGATTTGGAAATTTTTCATTTATGAAGCTCGGAGGTTGAGAAACGTAAACTTCCTCAACAACATCTCCGTTTAAAAATGCACTTTTAACATCCATTTGAAATAACTTAAAATTTTTATGGCATGCATAAGACAATAATAATCTAATTGATTCTAATCTAGCTACCGGAGCGAAGGATTCTTCGAAATCGATACCTTCCTCTTGGCGATAGCCTTGAGCAACTAACCGAGCTTTGTTCCGGACGACGACTTGGTTTTCGTCGGTTTTGTTCTTGAAGATCCACTTTGTCCCTATGATGGTGTGATTCTTCGATGGCAAAGGAACAAGCTCCCATACCTCATTCCTCTCGAATTGAATGAGTTCCTACTCCATGGCAAGGATCCAAGCACTATCTTCGCATGCTTCAACTATATTCTTTGGCTCTATCGATGAGGCAAAAGCACAATTGGCGAAGTGGTGAACTTGCGATCTCGTCTTGACACTATCATGAATATTGCCAATGACTTGCTCATGGGGATGGTCGCGGACGGTATGAAGCCGCTTGGGAATACCTTGATCACTAGGCACATTCTCAACAACTTCATTAGTCGGGTTAGTATCAATAGAATCAATTGACTTAGAATTTTCAAACGAATCACATAAAACATCCATAGAATCATCATTATTTGAAATTCTAGAAGTAGTAAAATTCTCATTAAAAGAGACATGAAGTGATTCCTCGATCGTAGAGGATCTTTTGTTGTATATCCGGTAGGCTTTGCTACGTGAGGAATACCCAACAAATATCCCCTCATCCGATCTCGGATCAAACTTGTCCAAATTATCATATGTGTTTTTAATAAAACATTTTGAGCCGAAAACACGAAAATGTTTAACTTGAGGCAATCTACCAAACATCAATTCATAGCAAGTTTGTTTGGTGCCGGGCCTCAAAAGTATTCTATTAAACACATAACAAGCGGTGTGTACCGCTTCCGCCCAAAATTGATAACCAAGTTGACTATCTTCGAGCATAGTACGAGCACACTCCACAAGCGTTCTATTCTTCCTCTCAACAACACCATTTTGAGGAGGTGCACGAGGGAAAGAAAACGTGTGAGTAATTCCAAGATCATCACAAAAATTTGAGAAAGACTCATTCTCAAATTCACCCCCATGATCACTACGAATAGTGACAATGGTGGTTCCGATGAGATTTTGTACTTTCTTCACAAATATTGTGAAGTTTTCAAAAGCTTCATTTTTATTACATAAGAAAAATACACATGTAAATCTAGAATAATCATCGACGATGACAAGTCCATATCTTGCATTTCCTAAGGAGGCAACTCTAATTGGCCCAAATAAATCTAGATGTAATAGCTCTAGTGGCCGTTTAGTAGAGATGCTTTTCTTAGGTTTAAATGAAGATTTAGGAAGCTTGCCACGTTGACAAGAATCGCAAAAACTTTTCTTTTCAAAAACGAGCTTCGGAAAACCTTTAATGGAATTTAATTTCGAAAGCTTATAAAGTGTTCCAAAGTTCACATGTCCAAAGCGTCGATGCCATAAGTGTTGTTCACTTGTGTTGGCAACGAGACATTGTTTATATGACTTAGGAAGATCCAAAATATAAATATCTTTATGGCGTGTGCCGGAAAATAATAATTTATTATTATCATTTGAAATATGACACAATCCTTTCGCAAAGCTAACTTTGTAACCTTTGTCACAAAGTTGGCTTATTGAAATAAGATTATGATTTAAACCATTAACTAGATAAACATCACTAATTAAGGGTTTAGACGGGTTACCCACTTTACCAACACCGACGATGGTTCCGCTCTCATTGCCTCCAAATACGACGCGGTTTCCATTTGCAATGGGAACTACTCCGGAGAGCAATTGAGCGTCACCCATCATGTGTTTTGAACACCCGCTATCGAGTATCCAATTCCCTTTGGAGCTAAATTTAAATTTGTTGCTCCTTTTCTTTTTCTTTTCCTTGAGTACCTAAAGATAGAAACATTCATATCATGGTACCCAAGGTCATTGGGTCCTCAAAGGTTAGACCTTTGGAAGCCAAGTCCAATTGGACTTAGACTTCCCCACATAATTTCTACTATACACAACATCCGAAAAATAAGCATTCATATACACTTGTTTTTCATCCATGCTTGTGTCCTTTGGGCTCCAAATAGTGAAAATTTTGGGAGCCATCATCCTATTGGGTGCATGCATGCGTTGTTGGTTTCTACGTGATGCATGTCGTGGATAGGCATAAGGAACATGATGGAATGGTGCACGACGAGAATTATTCATATGATGAGGTGGGTGAACATATGCATGTGTGGGAACACGTGCGTGAGGGTGTCTCACATTGTGTGCACGTGCCCGAGAATGTGTTGCATAAAAATCATCATATGTGTGAGACGGTGGAGTAGGACGTGTGTTCCTACGTGGCATGGTATTTGTGTACATATAAGCATGTCCCTTCTTTGGAGGTCCACCCAAAGTGGGTTTCTTTCCGAAAGAGGGTGTGGACGAGGTGGAAGCACCATTGGTAGATGAACTACCAATAGAGTGTTTGCTACCACTCGTAGAGTCATCGGAAGTTGGCCTAACAAAAGTAGTGGCCGCTTTGGATGGACATCCCATCGTATACCCCAAACCAATGTGGTGATTGGCCGGAAGTAAGTCACTTAGGCTTTTATCCAAATGGTCCTTACCCTTATTGAATTTATTAATTCGGCCTAATGTGTTCTCATATTTCTCTTTGAGAGAACGCATAGAAGTATCCAAGTTTGATACTTGCGATGTGAGCACATAAACACGAGATTTAAGATTCTCATTCTCAATACTCAAAGTCGAGTTTTGAGAAGTCAAATCCGCTATCCTATGTTCTTCCGGATCTTCAATGCTAACATGTTCAAGTTTAGATTTGAGATTGACAATCTCATTTCTTAACTCTTCAACAACGGTGTCGTTGTTGGTGATGATAGTCTTAGGCGAGGTTTGAATGCTAGCTAGGTCATCTTTTACTTTAGTATATCTATTTACTAATTTAGTGTATTTAGACCATAAATGAGAGTTAGCATCCCTAAGATCATCCATAGTTACCTCATCGCCTTCGTCGTCGCTATCATCGGAGGAGGAAGATCCTTGATCATGCTCCTCTCTTGCCATGAAGCACATGTGCGCTTGCTCCACTTTCTCATCGTCCGACTCTCCGCTTGAGGAATCCTCGGAGTCGGTGAATGTTGCTCCGACAAGTCCCTTTTTGTACCCCTTTTTGTACTTCTTCGACTTGTCGAACTTCGGCGCCTTCCACTTCTCCTTTTGCTTGTTTTGAGGACAATCCGCTTTGATGTGTCCTGGCTTATTGCATTTAAAGCACAAAGGTGGAGAGGCGTTAGTAGAAGTAAATTTAGATTTTTGTTTGAAGTTACCCTTTCGGAAGAAGCGATTGAACTTCTTTGCCATGAGTGCAATGGATTCCATGTCCATTTCTTCTTCTGAGTCCTCATCATCGGTAGAGGTGGATGAAGCCGCCTTGAATGCAATTGCCTTTTTCTTAGGCACGTCTTGGTTCAAATAGGACTTCATCTTTTCTTGTAACTTCACCTTGATATCTTTGCGTACCTCGTATGACATCAAAGTACCCATCAATTGAACTACGGTATACTTATTCATGTCATTACCTTCCTCGATGGCGAAGGTACGTTTCTCCCAAGAAGAAGGAAGTCCTTCGATAAGCTTCGAGCACTTCTCCTTTTGGGTGTAGGATTTGCCGAGGGCCTCTAACTCGTTTATTATGTCAACGAAGCGAGCGTAATATTCCTTCATCTTCTCGCCCTGTTGCATATGAAACATTTCGTAATCTTTGTTTACGACTACGAGTTTAGACTCTCTTACCCTACTCGTCCCTTCATGAAGAATGAGGAGGGAGTTCCAAATTTGATATGCACTCTTACATGTGCATATCTTATTGAAGTCCTCGGGCTCCAATGCGCATTGCAAGGCGTTCATTGCCTTGGCATTGCTTACCTCCGCGGTGATCTCCGCGGTAGTCCATTTCTCAAAGTCTTCTTCTTCGGGCTCGATGTATTCCTTCATTGTGGTCCTCCATAGAGATGCACTCCGGAGAAAGATTTCCATCCGGCATTTCCAGTACCCGTAGTTGGTACCGTTGAAGAATGGAGGCCTCGTAGAGGAATGTCCTTCCATCACCGAAGATGCTCCTTCACGGTTCCTGAAGGTGTCATAGTTGGAAGGTGGACGCACGGTCTTGTTGTCGTTGGCAGACATAGCTAAGTATCTGGCTCTGATACCAAATGTAATGCCCTACAAGCTACTGCACAAGTACTAGAGGGGGGGTGAATAGTACTTTAAAAATAACAAGGAGTATAATTCCAAATTATAGTGTAAACAATTACCAAAACAATTTGCGGAAGCTTAAATTGAATGACAACAACAAAATTAACAATGCTAACAAGAGATGTTAATGGGTTCGGATCCACCCAAGTCTCCCCGACTTGTTCCCGGTGATCCTACGTCCCAACCACCCGGATCCCCTCCGGATACTTAGGTTAGAAACCCTAACCCAAGATTTCCACTATGATATCTTGTGAAAAACCTTCACAAGATCAAATCATACATGCAATGGCAATAGTGAATCCCACAACCCGGGATCACAACCTTCTCTCACAACCGAGAGAATCAACAAGCAATATAAATGAGTTTATATTGAAATAGACAATCTTACCACAAAATCCTATACCTTGAGTTTTTCTTACCAAATAGGTGAAAGGAAGGATTTGAGGAAGATGAAGTCACCAAGACCTAGCACCAAGGAAATGACCAGCAATAGATGCCTAGGAGTGATTTGGAGACTTGAATCAAGCTAGAGCTTGAAGGGCTCACCAAGAACAAACTTCTCTCAAGATGGATTCTACATCTAGAATGTGAGAGAATGGATTTCTTGTGAGGAAGAGAGATTTAGAAATGAGTGAGAATGGCTATCTCTTTCTATCTCAATGAATCTCTTAATGGCAGCTCTAACCTAGAGAGAAATGACCTAGGTTCGTATTTATAGGGTCCCATAAAAACAAGTTAGGTCAATTCCCAACGGATAGAAATCTGAGGCAACTAGTCGGTCAAAGAACAACCACAGACCGACTAGTTCATCAACTAGTCGGTCAGTCAAACAACATGGACCGACTAAGTGAGGAACTGAGAAGAGATAGAAATTCAGACCTAGAAATCTAGTCGGTCCAAGAAGACATTCTGACCGACTAGTTTCACAACTTGTCGGTCAGTTAGTGAACGTAGACCGACTAAGAGGCAAAATGAAATAGTCTGAATACAAATTGACTTAGTCGGTCCAAGAACAAAAGTTGACCGACTAGATTGTCAACTAGTCGTTCACCAAACGTTCTTAGACCGACTAACGATAAACAGTAGCTTAGGAGAGATTTAGCATGTACAGTAAATCACAACTAGTCGGTCAAAGAAGCATCACTGACCGACTAGTTCACAAACTAGTCGGTCGGTGAGTCAACGTAGACCGACTAACTGTAAACAGTAAGGTGCAAGAAATTAAGGAAGCAAACTAGTCGGTCCAAGAAGCTCTGCTGACCGACTAGATCACCATCTAGTCGGTCAGTACTTCTTCTTGTACCAACTAATATGCACAAACAAGTCCGAATCGAAGCGCGACGCTTCGAGGAAGTTAGAATGAATTTGTACTAAGATCCTAGAGCTACGATATGAGCGTTATGAAGATAGAATCATAAGATATACTCAAGGCTTAACATTCTATAGATCGAAGCTTAAAAGACTATAGATGAAACCTTAAAGAACGGTCTTCGAAAGCTTCGATTAATTCTTCATGACTTCCAAAATGGTGCAATAGCTTCAACGAAGCTTTAGGCATGAATACGAGCTTTGAGAAGTGTTGAGATGTCGCTTTGATTGTTCTCGTGAATTTGGCGACGATCTCCAATACTGCGTTCACAAATTGTTAGTTCATGAATTATTTATGTTTGCTCATCATCCAAAACCAAATCCGGGGAGTCCAATATTCAACACAATCATTTTGCAAGAATATCATTTACCCTCCTTGCTCTCTTTCTTGTTATTTGCTTAGTCCCTTGCCTGTTTCATCTTCGTGCATGTTTTCAGATTCAAATTCTATTTTCAAATCCTAAATTGTGATTGGCATGCATTTGATTGCTTTTTCTTCGTGAAATCAATTTTAATATGCCATTTATGATGTGAGTGCATAACTCCATGAATTTTGTCTTCAAAATGGGTTAAATTAGTTTTGAACAAGCTTTGCGATGCATGAGTACGGATTAAGCCAATTGAGTCGAGTAGTTTTCAATTCGATGGGTTATGATTATGTGCCTAGTGTGGTTGGTTGGTGTGTTGAAAAAAAGAGAGAAGAAGGCAAAAATAAAGCAAAAGAAAAAGAAAGCAAAAGAAAAAGAAAACAAAAAAGAGAAAGAAAAAGAATAAGTGCATCGTGCTTCTAGTTTTGTCGAGTAGCCGGGTCCTCGTGCCTCAAGAAGCATTGGGGATTCACGTCGAAAGATGGGATTTAGGGGAGTGCACGAGAAAAAAATAAGTGAATCTTAGGCGATTCGGGTTATTAGGTCCGCGGGGTCCTTTTTGGCCCAATGCCCAGAAATCATCTGATTTGGGAGTCATTGACCGAAAACTTATTACATGGGTCATCCTAAGTTTCATACAAAGAAAAAGAATAATAAATTTACACATTCAACCTCCACAAATTAGGAAAGTGTTGTTTTGGCAAAACCCTGAGATTTGCGAAACTATGATACACCGTTGTGTTTTAATCCTCATTTGTGCAAAACATTGCTTGTTCTCCTTTATTTGAATCAAATTGAAGTGTTGTTCATGGTTTTGTTCTCATTCATGGATTGGTATATTTAATTTGAGATTTTGTTGAAAACTTTATTTTCGCCATGAACAATTTTGAGTTTGATATGTGCTTTGATTGAGAATCCGAATTTATCGCTTGTTTTGCTAGGACTAACAAAAATCTAGTTGGAGGGTGTGATTAGGGTTCAATATTTTATATTTTACCCCTCATTAGATGGCATTTTGTGCATAATTTATGTTCATTTTGGCTCCGATACGCGCATTTTGATGATATCACTTAATATTGGAGCTTACCGTTTTTATATGTTTAAAACATAATTTTTACAGCTTATTAGTATCTTCATCATGGTCTTCTATTATTTTTCAGTTGAATTTCGTGAAGTTCCGATTCCAAAGAATATTTTTCCAGAATTTTTGGAGGTCGGAGCAATTTACTGCATTTTTTGGAAGACAGAGTGACGGTGCTGAAAATTTCTGGGCTAGAAAGTCTGCTTTTCCCCTCTTGTGCAGAATTCTGCTATCATTCCAATGTATATTCCGGCCTAGTGATATTTTTCTATTGTTGTACACTCTGTTATGGTTCCATCGCCATCTGGAACATGTCATTCCGAGGTCGGATGATTTTTCTAGAATTTTCGCAAGACAGGGTGACAGTGCTGAAAAATTCTGCAGATTTCCCCCTCTTGTGAAAAATTCTGCTATCATTCCAGTGTATATTTCGGCCTAGTGATATTTTTTTGTAATAGTACACTTTGTTACGGTTCCATCGCTGCCTGGAACACGTCAATCCGAGGTCGGATGATTTTTCTAGAATTTTAGCAAGACAGGGTGACGGTGCTGAAAATTTCTGCAGATTTGGGCATTAGTTGCGGGTTTGGGCGCGGATCCGACCCGTTTGGGCTGTTTTCAGACCCGAAATTCTGAGTCTATTTCTTGGGCTTTCCTCCACTCTATTCCCCTCATTCCTTCTTCCTCATTCTTCATCTTAGGGTTAGGGTTTTGGTGGAGCAACAAAGAAGCAAGGAGGAGCTATTGGGTTTTGGTTGGGGTTTCCTTGGAGATCTTGGTGAACTCTTTCTCTCTCCATTTGTATTTTGATTTAGTGATTTGTAATAATAATGGATGATATTTTTAGAAGTAAAAATCCATCTTTTCTTGTTGTAATGAGCTAGATCTTTTTCTTGTGTGGTTGTGTGTTGATTTGTGTTTGTGGAGCTATGGTTATTCAATCTTGCATGTTTAAATGTTTATGTGGTAGGATTGATGAGATATACTTTGAGTTAGGGATCCTAGTGGGTATCCCTAAAGTGGAGTTTGCCTAGTGGTACCACTCATGTATGTTTAGTTGTTTATTATCTCAATTTTTCATACCCTACTTTTATTGCACACCAAGTGTTTGATAAAATGCCACATCCACCGATTGCTCATTTCTTAGCCAGAAATACAATTGAGTTATCCACGGATTGAATCCATATGCTTAACAACCACACTCTCACACATCACACAAGCTTTCTTGCCTATTTGTCTTCACGATTCCTCTACCCGAGGATGTTGATTTGGTAGTTGGTCTCAAACACCCACATTTTCACACACACTTCCACCCCGTTAGCATAGTTGGTTGTTAACCGCCGTTACCCTTCCTACATCAATTGAATTTGCGATTGCAAAACGACTTGTCCCCGTGATCTGACTCGGTCTCACCGGAAATAAATTTATTACTTGACGTCCTCCTACACTTGGGAGTAGCGCTCAAGCATCACATACTTGAGACGCGTTCAAGCATTGCACAGGGCAAGAAAATAAATTAAATATTGTTTTTACATATCCCTTTGTATCGCAATGGGCGGGGCGTTGTATTAAAAAACTTGACTTCTAGGATTCGATTCCCAATGAAGTCTTTTTTAATTTGTTGTTGCAACATTTTTCGGTTTCATTCTATAGTAATAGGAAAAATGAAAATCATATGCCATCATTAGCTCTTTATCTGGCCATGGATAAGGCATTGGTTTACCAATCCTAAACTCCTGGGATCGATCCCCAGTGAAGTCATTTTTTATTTATTACTGTTATCATTTATTGCATGTTGTGTATTATTTTTACATGGTTTTTTTGTTATTTAATATAATTTGTATTTTAAAGTACGCTTTGTAATTATTTTGATTTTGATACTTATGCTATTACAGCCTGCATGGAGGGAACTATATACTACTTGCCTTGGACAGCTCAGTGCAAGAATTTTTTTTAATTATGTATAACCACAATATCTCTCTATCTCTCTGTGACTTTCTTCTCTCTCGTTATCTGTCTATCACATTACCTCTCACTTCCCTAACTCTTTTCTCTCTCTATCTCTCACTCTCCTCTATATCTAAATTAATATAAAAAATAATATCAATTATTATGTACATATGCATGTGTGTGTATTAATGTAAAAAAATAATTTTTAATTATTACATTATTTATTAAATATTATTTTCATAGGCATGCATGTCTATATGTATACTGCTATTTTTCAACTTAACTAGACATTTATATGTTATATATCACATTTGAATATGCATAATACTATTTTGTTGCTACTATCAATAAATAATTAATGCATGTTAATGTTTTTTTTTGTTTTAATATTTTAAAAAATATATTATTTACATCATCTTTATTTTTGCCCAGGGAAAAAAATTTCTTGGTTACGCCACTGGATGCACCATAGCTAATAACCTTGATACAACCACATTGTTAGATGCATTGTCGGTCATTACTTGCATGATAAATTGTTCTCCCAACTTCTCAATTGTTGTATTTAAGTCATAGATATGTGTGTCGTCATGTATATCATTAGACGCGTCCTCCGAATCGTAAAACATTGTTCCCGCATAACCATGAATAACTAGATTCACAATTCTTCTACCATTACGATCTATTCAAGAATACATCATAATACTACAACCACGTAGTTTACAAATCTCTAGAATGGACTCCAATTTTTCCTTTGTAGAAGTTATCTCCTTCGGAAAATACTTCTCAGCAAGCTCGTAAGAAGTCAACCCTTTAACACTTTCAAATTTAGCCCATACTTCCCACTTCTTGTAGCATTTGCCCAAAAGAAGAGTGATCTACTATACAAATGGTAATCCAGTCTATGAAATACATCTAGCGATCCACTTACATACATTTTCTCTTTTGTTCTTCTTTCAATGTTCATTAAGGGTGGTTTGCACACCATTTCCTTTATCCTTAATCTATTGCTCTTATCATCCCATATCTTGCACTTAAACGTGCATGTCCATATGACTTTTGAGCTTTTGACCAAGATAGTAAGTAGTGTCCATGGAATCCACCTCAGCTTCCTCTTCTCCAATGATCAATGTTGCGTATTGGATTCCACAATTTCGTTTTGATGATGAGCAAACATAATTAATTGTGACTAACACCTTGCTTTGTAGTTAATTAAAGCATCATCAAAGTAGTCCGAGAAATATCAAAAGTGACGATGATTTGAGCCAATGATGCGAGGAAATCAAGTGATGAACTCATGGAATTCAAATAGAAGATTTCAAGTAATTCAATAGGAAGTGAAGGGGATTAATGTGTAATATTTTCACTTCTTAACTTCTTTTTTGAATTAGTATGTTGAGTCTTGAATAGACTTGCTAGAAGCACCTATTTGTCACACACAACACCTTAGTTCATTCATTAATCAATCCCATAGGGTTAGAACGTATTAAAACTAAAAATTGAGTTTTTTAGCATCAACCAGATGCCTTCTGCATGGCCACCAGATGCCTCACGTGCATGCATTCAGTAGCTTCTAAACCCTAACCTGGACAAATGCCTGAAGATGTCTTACTAGGCGTCTGCACAGTGTGACAGCCGCCTGGGTGATGACCATCCGACATCTGTCTATTTATCTCCAAAAATTCCAGTAGCTCAGTTTATTCATCCTGACTGTTCGTTTACATGATGCCTTTGTGCTAGATGTATGCACAACTGACCAGATGTCTAGTCACCCTTCTGCAGGCGTCTGTCGACTAGCCGTTACACTCATTTTGATCTATTGTCCGCATAGTGCACCAGACACTTGGTAAGCTTTCTCCAGACGTCTGGTGACTCAGATTTCTGACCGTTTAGAGCCATTGTCAGTAATTAATGTGGTTGATTTACTACAGATTTTGGTGGGATTTTTTGGTATTATAAATAGGGACTTGATGCATTCATTTTGAACTCTTAGAATCATTAATACTTCTCTTACAAGTGCATTCAAGCTCTCTCAAGCCTCCATCCTCCTCACTGGTCCACAAGCATTCAAGCGTACATCCTTAAGCAAGCTTTGCTTCTCGCTTTGAACAAGTAGTAAGTGCTCCCATCGCATTTATTAGAGCACACATCACACACCTAGCCTTCACTTCTAACTAAGTTCATATTCAAGGCATAAGATTATGTATTTATTTCATATTGAAGTATTTCAATTTCTCTCTTTCTATTGTGAGATTTAATCTCGGTTTGTGAGAGTGGACCCATCTCGAGTTGTGAGAAGTGGTGGTTAAGTTGTATTGAATTTACACTTGCCGGTATTTGACAAGTGGTATATTAATGGATTACTAATATCTAGTGGGTATAGTAGTGGGTTGTTGGAGTAGGATTCCAGGGAGTATAGATTTAACTTAGGGGAATCCAAAACAAGGTATATAACTTGTTTGTGATTGCATTTTCTGTGGTTGTTGTCTCTCTTGTTTCATTTCTGCACTCTTGGTTGTTAGGTATTATAATTAGGCGTAATTTTCTTTTTAATTTAATAAAACACTATTCGCCCCCATATAGTGTTTTCCCCATAGTTTTAGGTCTTACAATTGGTATTAGAGTGATGTACTAACTATGACTACCACCACCACCACCAACCGCGATGGCGCTTCTTCTATTGTCGAAGACCAATCCACCATTCGACCCCACTCTTCAATGGGTCAAATTATGGAATTGGAAAGCTTGGACGATCATCTTCTTAAAGAGCATATCTCTATAGCGAATGGTGGAGAAGGAGTACATAGAACCACATGAAAAATATTTCGCCAAATGGACTCACGTTCAAGTGCAAACGGAGGTGAACAACACCAAGGCAATGAACTCGTTCATTTGTGCTTTGGATGCGATGGAGTTCAACAAGGTGTCGAACTACGTGTCCGCCTACCAAATTTTGAATCACCTCCAAATCACATATGAAGGGACGACTCAAGTGAAAATGTCTAAACTCCATGTTTACGTTTAAAGATTTGAAATGTTTCAAATACAGGAGAAAGAAAAGATATCAAGCATGTACGCCAGGTTAATGGACATCGTGAACGATCTTGAAGCACTTAGGAAGACGTATACCCAAGTAGAGAAAGTGAGGAAACCCATCATGGCCGTTACTCCTGAATGGGAGAAGAAGACGATGGCCAATGAAGAAGGAAACAATATAAGCAAGTACATGATGTGTCATAATATTCCACATCTTTTCTATATGTTCACATGTCAAAATGGTTGCTTGAAATGCATCTTATGTTAATATTTCGCTCGTTTCTAGAATTATTTGATTCATGTTGGCTTTATTGTGATTTTAGGAATTTTCGAGTAATTTGGGATGCTTTGCAGAGAATGTCATAATCGATGACACCGAAACTTCACTGGTGTCGTATTTGAGGAGTTGGAGTTGTTAGAGAAGGAGCCAAGTTGATCAAAAGACAGAAGTGCTGCCAAGAAGTTGTCTTAAGCCAGATAGCTCGACCGAGCAGTCTTACCTGCTCGACCGAGCTGATGTCACAAGAAAGAAGGGCAAGAAAAAGAAGACTGGCAGTGCAATACCGCCCGACCAAGCACCTGAGCGCTCAGGCCGAGCAGCCCCCTCAAATTTGGCCTTCAAACTCTCTGTTGAATTAACTCGGGCGAGCAATAAGGCGCTCGGCCGAGCGTACAGTGCTCGGGCCGAGCAGATCAAGCTGCTCATCCGAGCTCCCCTACTTTTTGAAGAAGCACTTTCAACCGACCAAGAGCCGCTCGACCGAGCGACCAAGGCCGCTCGCCCGAGCGCAGAAGAAACTGTAGAATTCAGGATAGCATCCTACACTTTAAAGATCTGCTATCATTTCAATTGGCAAAATATTTTTCTCATATTTTTCATGGATAGTAGACTTCATGATGGTTCCAACACCGCCAAGAACGTGTAAAACAGAGGTCAGATGAGTCCTATGGAATTTCTGCAAGTTGACGTATCAGTACTGGAAATTATGCTAGGGTAGCCTGTACAATGCGCTCGGCCGAGCTAGGGCCCACCACTTACAGGCTTTAACAGGTCCAAAATAAGTATAAAAATATCAAAATTTTTTTGCACAAACCAATTTTAAAACTATAGCCAAAGGAGAGCTTTTTAGAAAGATGAGAGCTTTGAGAAAATAGCTTGAGAATAATAGAAAATTGCTTTATAATTGATATGAAAAAGATCTGCGATCACTAATATTTATAGAGAAGAAAAACAACTCAAACATGCTTAAAAATCTACGGCTAGTAACGGCTATAAAACGAAAATCACATTTTCCATAAAAAGCTGCCATTTGCCCCATATTGTCAGTTATCTCCATGAGATTGTCAGTTATCAGAGTGATAGCCGACTACTATAGCAGACTGATATTTCTAGGCAAGCTCTCGGATAGTCGGCTATCATGGTGTGGATAATCGACTATTTTATTATACATGAGTTTTTCTTCATCAAATCACTTGGAAATTATTAATAATTAATTAATTATATACTAATTAAAACATTTTAATAAATTTTGAAACCCATTTTTCAAATATTTTTATGAGTGTGTAGCTCTATGATATTTTCTTTAACAAAATAAGACTTCTAACTTACAATATACACACTCTTGAATTCTTGAGTCATGTTTTCTTGTCTTGGGCCATCGAGTCTTGATTTCGAGTTATTGATTAAGTCTTTACTTGCTTCATGTCTTGACTCTAAAGTTGACTCCACAATCATGGCCTCCAAGTCTTCTTTTTCGAGCTACTCCACTTTTTTTGTTTCTTCATGGCTTTACTATATCATTCATCACATTGTTTTCAACCTACACACTTGAATTGAATTATCAGTACCTATATCATTTGTGACCATCATCAAAACTCCACTATGGTGGGTCTCAATACCCCAACACTCTCCCTTTTTTGATAATGACAACAAATGATATAAAATAGAGAAATATACAATGAATAAAATAAAACTTACGCTCCCCTGCAGAGATGCATGATTACTATAGAGAAGTTACTCTCACTACATCAAAGCTGGTTAAATATAATCATAAATATGCACAAGTTTCATATTATATTCCAAGTGTGGTTAACAAAACAATGTCACTATGCAATTTCCATTACGCCATGATTAATAGTATCAACAACAATATCAATGTTACTATTTTATATGCATTACTACATCTTCTCCCCCCCTTTCACGTCAAAAAGTGTAATCATAATATAAACCACGTGACAAAATGGCAATTGACACCACGTGTTGAATATAGAAAAGGAGAGAGCACAATATGCATACTAAACTAAAAGAGATATTCAATAAACGCAATATGAAAAAAATATAAGTGTAAAAACATAAAACATAATCATATTCAAAAGTGACAAAGTTGTCATATAGCTATAGTATGTCCCTTCATCAATTATGCATATTCTTCAACACAAAGAATTATCCATTCAATATTTCCATCGTTCGAATTTAAAATCTCACATAGTACTGAATAATACCCATAGCATTGAACATTGCAAATAAATATGGAAACTAAGAATACAAGGGCATTAAACCATATGACATCCTTGCATAACCAACCAAAATATGTAAGGAGTCCATAAACCATATCACATCAAGAGTTCAAAGTCACACAATGGTACAAACCACAAGTCTAAAGTACTATAAATACCATTACGAACCAAGTTCATCAAAACACACATAAAAGTCAAACTTAAAGCATGACTCATTCTTGGTGCATCTTCTTCTTTATTTCCGGAAGCTCCTTTTGAACATATTCCATGACCCTATCAGAAAGATCAAGCCTATCAGTGATGACTTGCTTGAGTTTCTCCATTCTTTCAATCAACTCACCCCTAACTGAGTTCATGTTGTTAATGTTTTAGACCAATATTGTTTTGATGATGATCAAAATAGTATGTTGTTGCTAATGACTCTCAATATTTTAGTCTCATGTTAAACAATTGAAGAATAGCATTTTGGAGACAAAAAGCTTGGTGCAAGGATGGCCATCAAGAGAAGTATTGTCAAAGCGTGGAACTTGATGAAAGGAAGCTCATAAAGTGGTGCCAAAGCTTGGAAGATGATGGGGAGATCAAGGCTACTCATGCTTGAGGACTTAGATTCTAGGAGAAGCAAATTGTAATCCATGTAATTCTTATTACTTTCTTTTCTCTTGTTGAGTCTAGGAATTTGTAATGCCTTAATTAGATGGTGACATTCATTCATGCATATGCATCAACCATCGTAGAGAACCTTATGATCATCATAGAATCCAACCCAATAGGTTTCCCATGCCATGAACTCTTATTTGAGTCTCTGGCCTTTCTTCAGGTGCCTGCTGAAGGTAGGACATGCGACTGGTGGTTCACCAGGCGCCTGTCCAGCCTTCTACAGGCGGCTGATCTGCACAGCTCAAGTCAATATTTTTTGACTCTTAGTTGAGCTTTTGGTGCAGCCGAATGAAATATAAAAGACATGCATATGCCAACCATCAGGCGCCTGGACATTTGTTCATCAGTCGCCTATATGCCAAAGTGCGTAACTTGTCAATTTTATGCATCACTCCATCTTATGTGTCAGTCGACTGATGTAGAGTTTACAGTCGCCTGTCAATACTCAGGCGCATGGACTTTGTTCATCAGTCACCTGAATACACAAGTGTAAGTTGTCATTTTTCAGCTCCTTTCCATCCCATGTGACAGTCGCCTGACGAAGTCTTCACAGGTGCCTGCACAGTTGTACAGACGCATGTGTAGTCTTCTACAGTCATCTGTCCTAGCTCAGATTATAGCCATTGGTGAAAATCTAGGCGTTGATCAGTCGCCTAACTTTGTTCTACAGGTTCCTGTCCAAGTCGATTTCTGCCAAAATCTAGCCGTTGCAGAATTCTTTCTTTGGGCTTTTTGCTTAGGGTTGAGTGGGTTTCTTGGCTTCATATATATAGGAGATACCATAGTTCTATTAGAACTCTTGATCAACTTTGAATATCATAGAGAATCAATAAGCCACTCTTAATTCTCTTAGTTCACTCTCTTGAGCACATTCCTCTTCATGCATTGAAGCTCGCTCATAGGGAAATCCTCCTAGTGCAATCAAAGCTTATATCAACACTTGGAGATCCACTTCCATACCTTGCTTTCAACATTAAGTAAGTTCATCTCATCAAGGCATATGTATGAGGCTATTTATTTCATCTTTGTGATTGAAACCCTTACTCTCTTTGTGGGAGTTCGTTACTCTCTTTGTAGGAGTTTGTTATTTTCTTTGTGGGAGCTAGTTACTCTCTTTGTGAGAATTTGTTATTCTCTTTGTGGGAGTTCAAATCCCTTGTGTAGGGTATCCCTTGTGTAGTGATTGTATTCACTACCTTGTGTAGGATCATAGTGAATATTGGTATGGATGGATGTACCCAAGTTGGGGAACCAGGGTAAAATCTCGTGTGTTTGCGTTTGCTTGATTGTGTGTATTAATTTCCTCTTGCACTTATTATGCTGCATTTGTAAGTTTAATTTTTAATTACTCAATTATTACCATTACACTATTCACCACCCCTCTAATGTGTGTGTTGTTAGTATTGCAAGGTAGACGGTCCTTACACCGTAGCCAAGGACTATGCTAAGCCTATCGAGTATTAGAACATATTTCGTTAAAAAGCTATTACCTTTCTTACCACATTTATGTAAATTATTGTAAAGGTCATGCTAGACCAAATGTTGTACTTTATTATGAGACAGTTGATTTGTAATGATAAATATCTGTGTTGTTCTTAAGTAAGCATGGAAGGATCTGTAGTTTAAATCACAGACGCTTAGTGTGTTTAAACCGAGGAAGAAAGGAAAAAAAGAAAGAAAGAAGAAAGGAAAAAAAGAAAGAAAGAAAAAAGAAAAAATATATACCCCTCCTTATTTTAAGCACATCGTGGATCCGTTCGCGTCCTCGCACCCGGTAGAATGGGAAGCGGGGCGTGACATACTGTCTTGGAGTTATTAGCACGGCAGGATATAAATTTCTTTGAAATGAAAAAAACAGAGAAACCAAAATGAAAAACAGCTTAAGTGTTTGCGCTGTTTACGTGTTCTTTATCGATAATACCTCTGTAAATGCTCTGCATTCCAAGGATAGATGAGAGTATCCCTGGTAGATCTTCTGCCCAGAATAACCCTGATAGTTCTTAGAGATCGTCTTGTATGTCCATGGTATCCCTGTGAGCTCTTCTGGCCAGCGCCTCCTTCGCCATCATATACTGATCCGCTTTAGTGAGGAGCTAATCCAAGCTATGGCGTGGTCTATGGTGTAGAGATTTCATCAGGTCTTCACACCAAACTCCCTTCTTGAGAACGTCGATGGTTAAATTTTTGCTATATCTTTCGACGTTCAGCCTTTCTAAGTTGAAGCACTTCAGGAAGCTTCTTAGGGTCTTTTCCTCTTTCTGCACCAAGGCGAAGAGGTGGTCCGAGCTCCACTTTATCCTTCTCCATGCCGTTAATTGTTGTCAGAAGGCTTGAGCTAAGTTTTTGAACAAACCAATAGACTGACTGGGAAGTCCATTGTACGTTTCCTTCATGGCCTTCCGTAGAGTGGTTTAGAAAGCCCGACAGAGGAGGGAGTCGTTGGCCCCATGTATTTCCATCATTCCGTTGTAGTTCTGTATGTGTTCATTTGGATCGCCCGAGCCATCATATTTGTCTAGATCAAGCATCTTGAATCCGGTTGGTAGCGGGGCCTACGTGATTTTCTTCTTCAAGGGGGTTTACTCCTCATACAAGCTGTTGGAAGATCCCAGATGGCAGAGGCTGTCTCTCCGAGCCTTCCTCTTGAGGCATTCGTAAGGCCCACGATGAAGGCTATGACTTTGCCCACGATGGATCTCTCTCTGTTGATCGTCAGACATGGTAGGGTTGTAGCCCTTAGCTCCATCGAGTGGGGGTCACGAGCCTTTGAGACTAACTATGGTCGGGATGATTGGTGGGCATACGGTTAGCTGGGACTGTAGACCTGTTAGTTGTTTTATCATGGTAGTCAGCGCATGAATATTGGGACACACCTCATGTGAGAACGCTTGGAACTGCTTCAAAGTCACAAATTGGAGCTTGGACATTCCATGAGTGGAAAAATTGGGAACTAAAGGGGGCGGCGTAAAGCATACCGCTCTGGTGGTGTTTGGCCTTTCTGGCCCTTGATTGGTGGAATGAGTTATCATTAGTGTGGCTAGAGACGTGGATGCAAACTCGTTCCCACAAACGACACCAATTGTTTACGAGTGTTTTCTCGCCACATGTATTATTACATGAGTGTACAGTTACAGTAACTAGCTGTATAATGATTTTGGCTACTGATTGGACCTTTGGTGAGCTGATCCTGGAATGATCCAACCTTGGTCCGTTAATAGATGATGGTCGACCCCCAGCAGGGTTGACGTTATACTGGATTGGATGCCAGATGAGCTATCCTCGGGCAGAGCAGGCCTCAATCCGAGCTACTAGCAGTTGACTAGGTACTGACCAAGCTGACCTCGGGCCGAATGGACCTAGGTCTGAGTTGTTGTAGCTGAGTCCGAGCTAGTTTTTTCGGGCAACCTTTAGTCTCCTTCGTATTGGGCAAGACGATCCTTGGCTGAGTGGTCCTCAATCCGAGTTGTTGGAGCCAAGCCTAAGCTATCTTCACTACGTCCGAACTGTCTGCGCTCTAGTCTCAGCTCTGGCAGCCGAGTCGAAATTGCATATGCTCTAGTCCGAGCTGTTCCTGAGCTTCATTCGCCTTCCTGCACCACAGAGGTCATTAGGAAGGACCGGATCTGAGGTCCGACCTAATCCCCTCTGATGCTTAAGTCAGCAGATGACTCAAGGAGGCTCGGGATAACTATGTCCGACCTGTCGGAAGGTCGTCCGCTAGTTATCACTCCGAGCTATGGAAGAAATGTGGAGTGTAAGGTTGGAGCATATCTACAGGTAGGAGTACCTAGCTGGAGGTTGTCCCCAAGGAGATTGTGGTGGGGGGGATAAGTCACCGCTCCCATTGTTCGAGAATCTTTTTATAGGTGAGATGTAAGAAGTTAACGTTCGAGCATTTAGTTTGCTGAGTTGTTGTATTGATGGGCGTAATGGTTGGCCATTCAATGCCCTCATAATGGGCCGATGCCTTGAATGCAGAAGCCCAACAGTCAGGTCATCTGAGCTGGCGCCTTAAATGAAGGGACGGTTGGCCTCCGAGTTGTTGGTCCGGAGAATAGGGCTTGACTGGGCTTGTCCACTCCAATAAGCAACCGAGTAGTTATTGAAGGTCGGGCCAGTGTAGTATCAGTAAGTGACCATATTAAAGTTTTTTTTGGTGACATGGACTTCCGCACCGCCTCACAAGTGGGCGATCGGGCACCAAATTGGAGGTATGCAAGGCTGACCCACACCCGCATACCAGATTAATTAGAGGGAATTAAGCGAGGTAAGTTAGATTCAGGTCATCATCACATTGATGCATATATAATAGCTTTCATGATATATATCTTTCATATATCTGTCCTAATTTTCCTGGAGTTTTGTCAAAAGATTAGCCCATATATTTTTAAGTAATTTGTAAGAAACCTGGCATCGATTGTTATGATCTTCTCGCGTCTCTCACGGGGTCATCATGAATTATCTCCTAATTCTTGAATCAGGAAAGAAATATCCAATCCAAAATCCACTAAAATTCTCAGTGCGCGTCATCAATCCATTCCTTGGGCAAAAAACTGCTGCCTCGACTCCTCTGCAGTTTCAGAATGACTATGACCCACATCCAACCTCGACCTAAGAATGTAGCTAGTGCACATGTCTTGGAGCAAGTTTCATTATTCGTTGCTACGATCGATTATGGAATGAATATCGTAGTGACACTGGATGCTGAAGTGCTTTTAACTGCGATTATGGGGATATACATAAACATGAACGTGAAGCATTACTGACGACAGAATACCCCATCTTATGGCATACCGGCTATCTCCAAGGACACTCCTATCTCCTTCAGCTACGGTGCAGACGTTGGAAATGTGAAGCATTTGATGGCCAAGCCCGCTTTGCTTCGAAAGAACATGACGAGAGTTCTGTTCTTAGCTAATAGAAGGATTTTAACTACCAAGAAACACACAATAGAAACACCCAACACAGTACAAAGCTTACATTCCAGAAAATAAGGCATGCCGCAGAGAAAAACAGCATAGAACACCACAAGCTTGATTACATGTAGATGTTGGGCCTCTGGCTGAAGTACTTTTGCGCCATAATCTGACTGCGAAGAACATGGTCCGTGCCGGTGTTCGGCTTCTCAGAGGCGAGGAACAGCTCCTCGCAAGTAACAGCCTGAGGCAACGAAACCAACGCCGCTTCTTCTCCAATGCGGTTCTTCTTCTTCTTCTTCTTGCCGGCCAGACCCGCCATGCTCTTCAGCACAGCGACGCACTTGCTCACCTTCCCCTTGTTCCGTCCCATGGCTTCAATCTTCTTCTCCCTTATCCTGAGGCTTTCTGTAACTAATTTGGAGGCAATATATAGAAATTTTATGGGAGGGGTTCGTTGAGGGGAAGTTCACATGTAGCACATGAGGGCTGGCCAGTGGCGTTTGTCATGGAGCACAAGAGCCGGATACGTTTCTGAACTAATGCCATATCTGGAAGCTCGGTGATTGCGTGCATATGTGGATGCTGTTGTTTCAGTCTTGACTTATTCGCATGCGTGCGCTGTCGGTTTCAGCCTGTGAGGAGGGCATTTTAAACCCTAACACATCAAATATCGAGTAGAAGCAAAACTTTTTGCTTTACAGTTTACTCCTTGAAAAAGTAACAGTTTTGCAACAACAAGCCTTTTGTCACCACTCAATCCACAAATCAAAATGTTTGGGTTCACTTGATTTTTGTAGTATTTTAAAGGGGATGGACACATCACCTTTGCAGCGGAATAGGATCAAAAGAAGGAATTACGCTGCTACGGATCGGGGTTGGAATCGCCAATTGAAACAAAACTCTAATTTATACCACCAATGTTATTTTGTCCTCTTCTTATTTTGGGAGGGAAAAGAAAAGAAAATAACTTTCCTCTTGTTTATATATGTTACGTAAACTCCCAAGTGGCATATAAATAGGAATGGAGTGGAGAAGTTTACCTTAGAATTTTAATGTTGTAGGGTAGTTAGGATAACAATTTTACAATGGGAACCCCCTACACTTCTCTTAATTTTTATTATCACAAAGATTAATTAAAATTTACACATAGGCCCCCTCAATTAATCAATATTTATATTTTTACCCATAGATCACACCCGTTATGGGCGTACCCAAACCCAACATCTCTCACTCGCATATGATGGGATTGTTGTTACGTAAACAACTTGAGAAGAAGACCTTTTCATACTTGGTAACTTGGTCGTGCGACCCATAAGCAAACATAGGCAATCTTGTTTTGCATTGCTTAGAGATACACAACTGCCCTCTATGTAATCATTCCTCTAAAATATATCCGTCATTTATAATACCCGGGTCTAGTTTTGTTATATCACTGTAAGTATTCCAGATCTCTGCTGATGATCGTCTAGTTTTTTGTCATGCAAATTCTTACTCCTTGAATGGACTAAAGAACTTACTCGAAGAATTTACCAACTTCACGGGGCTTCAGATAAATTGGGAAAAAAGTGCAGCTATCTTCAGCAAGGGGACTAAACTCCCTACGGTCTTAGCAGATTCCTTGGGAATTAAGCTGGCGACAACTATCACCACCTATCTGGGTCTACCATTGTCCTCGAAATATCCTAAGTCTCATATGTACATCAAATTAGTGGACAAGTGCAAGAAGAGGCTTATGTGCTGGTCATCATCTATGCTTTCCATCTCAGGGCGTATCGATCGAGCTGGTAAGGATAGTCATTTACGGCATGGTATCTTTTTGGATGCAAGCATTTCACACCCCACTCTTTATTTTGCGCACCATTACGTCATATTGCAGGAAATTTATATGGGGTTCTTCTCGCACTTGGGCTTGGAGGGATGTCTGAACCCCTATGGAGGAGGGGGCTGTGGGTCTTTGATTGCTCTTTGATCTTAACTTGGCAGCATGTGTCAGATTGACCTTGCACATGCTATCTAAAGTGGGGCCGTAGGTAGCTTATATGAGAAAAAGCTACGGGAAAATTGACACATTCTATGCGGCCAAGGACAAAACAATTCATTCAGGAACTTGGAAATTTGTGCTTCACTGCAGAAGCATCTATCAGAAGCTTATCAAAAGGAAAGTGTTGGACGACAACTCTACCCTCTTTTGGCACGACAATTGGCTCCCCTGCGGTCCACTCAGAGATCTCTATGATATTCCTCCTCAGGCTAGTAACAAGCAAGTTAAGGATTATTGGGGAGCCAAGGGATGGATACCTGATCCATCTATTCTTCACATCCAATCTATCCTGCAGCAAATCACACTGAGGCATGGCGCAGACTACTGGGAGTGGGCTCCTGGGCCTGCTTTTCATTTTCGAGATGCTTGGGAGGGCACAAGGAGGCAAGGTACCTTATTCCCCTATTACAGACTGATTTGGTATACTCATCATATTCCTAAGATGTCACTCACCCTCCTGCGAGCCTTTCATGGGAAAGTGCTTACCGGAGATTTCATAATTAGATGGGGGCTAAATACACCCGGAAATTGTGTGCTATTTGATGAAAACACATAGGAAAATGGTAGACACCTCTACTTTGAATGTAGCTATACAAGCTATATATTGCACATGAGCCTTCTCAAGCTGGGAGTTACCAACCCCATAGGTCCTTTACTCTCTGAAGTTGGGGGGGGGGTTACTATCTGGTCCATTTCGCAAAAAAGAATGTTTTTAGCTTGCTTGCAAAATCTGCCATTGCTGCCATGGTATGGCATTTCTGGAAGGAAAGGAATAGAAGAATCTTTGACAATATTAAAAGGGCCAAGACCTTACTATTTGAGGACATTGCTGCAGATACTAGAGTTGCGCTAACAGATCAAGATTGCACTGATGAGGAGGCAGCTCAAGCAATGTCAAATTTGGCTTTCAGGGATGCAGGATGAGAGCTAATGCATAAAATTTTTCTTACTATTTAGATAAGGGGTGGGGAATTGATAGTAGAGAGTGACGACGCTTGTGCCCTCTCTGTAATGCCCTACAAGCTACTGCACAAGTACTAGAGGGGGGGTGAATAGTACTTTAAAAATAACAAGGAGTATAATTCCTAATTATAGTGCAAACAACTACCAAATCAATTTGCGGAAGCTTAAATTGAATGACAACAACAAAATTAACAATCCTAACAAAAGATGTTACTGGGTTCGGATCCACCCAAGTCTCCCCGACTTGTTCCCGGTGATCCTACGTCCCAACCACCCGGATCCCCTCCGGATACTTAGGTTAGAAACCCTAACCCAAGATTTCCACTATGAATATCTTGTGAAAAACCTTCACAAGATCAAATCATACATGCAATGGCAATAGTGAATCCCACAACCCGGGATCACAACCTTCTCTCACAACCGAGAGAATCAATAAGCAATATAAACACGTTTATAATGAAATAAACAATCTTACCACAAAATCCTATACCTTGAGTTTTTCTTACCCAATAGGTGAAAGGAAGGATTTGAGGAAGATGAAGTCACCAAGACCTAGCACCAAGGAAATGACCAGCAATAGGTGCCTAGGAGTGATTTGGAGACTTGAATCAAGCAAGAGCTTGAAGAGCTCACCAAGAACAAGCTTCTCTCAATATGGATTCTAGATCTAGAAAGTGAGAGAATGGGTTTCTTGTGAGGAAGAGAGATTTGGAAATGAGTGAGAATGGATATCTCTTTCTTAGAGAGAAATGACCTAGGTTCGTATTTATAGGGTCCCATAAAAACAAGTTAGGTCAATTCCCAATGGATAGAAATCTGAGGCAACTAGTCGGTCAAAGAACAAGCACTGACCGACTAGTTCATCAACTAGTCGGTCAGTCAAACAACATGGACCGACTAAGTGAGGAACTGAGAAGAGATAGAAATTCAGACCTAGAAATCTAATCGGTCCAAGAAGACATTCTGACCGACTAGTTTCACAACTAGTCGGTCAGTCAGTGAACGTAGACCGACTAAGAGGCAAAGTGAAATAGTCTGAATACAAATTGACTTAGTCGGTCCAAGAACAAAAGTTGACCGACTAGATTGTCAACTAGTCGGTCACCAAACGTTCTTAGACCGACTAACGATAAACAGTAGCTTAGGAGAGATTTAGCATGTACAATAAATCACAACTAGTCGGTCAAAGATGCATCACTGACCGACTAGTTCACAAACTAGTCGGTCGGTGAGTCAACGTAGACCGACTAACTGTAAACAGTAAGGTACAAGAAATTAAGGAAGCAAACTAGTCGGTCCAAGAAGCTCTTCTGACCGACTAGATCACCATCTAGTCGGTCAGTACTTCTTCTTGTACCAACTAATATGCACAAACAAGTCCGAATCGAAGCGCGACGCTTCGAGGAAGTTAGAATGAACTTGTACTAATATCCTAGAGCTACGATATGAGCGTTATGAAGATAGAATCGTAAGATATACTCAAGGCTTAACATTCTATAGATCGAAGCTAAAAGGCTATAAATAAAACCTTAAAGAATGGTCTTCGAGAGCTTCGATTAATTCTTCATGACTTCCAAAACGGTCCAAGAGCTTCAACGAAGCTTTAGGCAATGAATACGTGCTTTGAGAAGTCTTGAGATGTCGCTTTGATTGTTCTTGTGAATTTGGCGACGATCTCCAATACTGCGCTCACAAATTGTTAGTTCATGAATTATTTATGTTTGCTCATCATCCAAAACCAAATCCGGGGAGTCCAATAATCAACATTCTCCCCCTTTTTGGTGATGACAAACCAACATAAATAATAATCAAAAATAATGATTCAAATGTAAAATACTTACTCCCCCTGCATTGATGACACGTTAATTCCAAAATGAATATATATGAATTGCATCAATCAGACGCGTAAGATAAATAAAGAGAATCGATTTTTGAAATATCGGATTTTAAAAAATCCTTATATATATCTTAACTCCCCCTGAATCTAACACATCAAATTAGATTCTTGGAAATTGAGTTAAATTTTCATTTGACCTATTTATTATCATTATCTCTCCCCCTTTGGCATTATCCCAAAAATGGGGGGCATATAACGACAACAACTAGAGAAATTAAAATCCAACATCGGGAGTCGTAGATGTTGACGATGGACCCAATTAACACCAAGGGAAAAACGATAAAATAAAATCAAGGTGTGCCAAATTGTCCACCATCTAAAAGTGAAAATTAAAATCATCAAAAACACCAAATATTACTTCATTTATTGAGTAAAGGAACATACTCTCCAATATTCAATATTCTTGGTTAAATTTGTGCATGGAAAACAATTCTATACAATTATAGAAATATAATCTATTTAACCAAGTTTTCAAGCGTCGAGCGACGAATTCACATATCATATGCGTTGAACAAATAGTAAAAGTGCACGACGAATAAAATAAGGAGAACATCGATGTATATATATATATATAAACATCATGAGTACATCCAAAAAGATATCACATCGAGTACATCAAAATACAAACGACCATGGATATCAACCAAAAATGTAAATACATCATACATCAACTAACCATCAGCATCATCCAAAGTACATCAAAATATAACACCGACATCCATAAAAATCAAAATACATCAAGATAACCCTCAGACTCCATCCTAACCAAAAGTACTCTCAATAAGATATATCATCCAATGAGCAGTGGAGAGTCCTCGAAACTGACGATCACGAGGAAGTGGCGGGATCTGCAGTCTCCGTGGGTCCAGTTGACGGAGTGGACTCAGGCTCTGCAGGGAGGAGAGGCGTGTCAACAGAAGGGATCGTCGGGGCAGGTGTGGAGACATCGATGGTAGGCTCAATGGCTGGGGTCTCAACAGGAGTAACAGCAGGCATGACAGGAGCAGGGTCGTCAACAGGAGCAGCAGCAGCCTCAGAAGTCTGAACTACTGGTGCAGAAGTCTCTGGAGCACCGGAAGAGGTGCCATCTCCATGAGCAGATGTGGTAGCAGCAGCAGCAGCAGTGGCCTCATCGCCACGAGCCAAGGAAGTGACAAGATCGTCAATATCCTCATCGTCCATCTCCTCGTCCTCAGACACGGAAGGAGGAAGCTCAATGCCCATCATACGAGCCATACGGCAAATTACCTCCTCGGTACGAGCCAAACGCGACTCGTGCCGACGAAGTAGGCGTACGCCATCATCTAATGTAGCAGAAGGAGTGGGGGCTGCAGCAGCTGAGGGAGTGGCCTGGGAAGCAGATGTGGTCGACCTCTGCACGTGACGAAGCGCCGCAAGAGATTTCTTAACGGCCGTCGCGTTCAGAGGAGGACCCAAAGGACGCTCATCGTCAGGAGGGAGAGGGACACGGAAATGACGGAAAACCAGGGTCAACAGACACGGGTAAGGGATATGCGCAGATTTATTGGTCTTGCGAATACATTCGAAAGAGTCCATCTTATCGAGTATAATGCGAGCCCAATTAATCTCGCTACCCATGAACAGAGCGTATATCAGTTTCAAAAACGGCTGAGATGGAAGAGATGAAGATCCATACTTGGGAAGAAGGCATGACTTCAAGATAAGGTTAAGCACCCAAGCATTTGATTTGAAAGATTTGGAAGGGACTCCTATAAAAGCTGGGGGGATAACCTGGAAGATTTTGCCTAGGGTCCGCTGATCGAGGGAAGAGATATCATCGACAGAGATGTCAGAAGGGAGGAGGCCACACGACGAGCAACCAATCAACTCCCCCAAGATTTCTACCGTGAGGACTATCGGAGTCCCCAAAACAGAAGTCTCAATGGAGTGGGTCTCGCCGTACTGACCTCGGACACGGTTGGCATAGAATAATTTGACCAGGCGAGGATATGGTCTAGGGTTCGCCTTAGCGTCAAATCGAAGGTAGTCCAATAGGCCACTATAGGAGAGAAGATCTGCAAAGCCAAGAAAATCAGAAAACTGAACGTAATGCTCTAACAGCAGTGGGCAGTGCTCTATACGGTTGTACGCGGCGAGACACTGAGGGTCGTCGCGGCACAACGATATATCGACACCGCCGACTGGCATAGGAGCTTTACCCTTAGCCTTACGGGACTTAGGAGGAGGTGGAGGAGGGGGTGGAGTAGGTGCCTTCTCGGGATGTTCAGGAGTGTATTCGTCATCGGAATCATCCTCTGAATCACTATCCGAACGCTCACCGGGAGGTGTGGGAGCACGGAACTTTTTAGGCTTAGGTTTTGGCTTGGACGATTGGCCAGTAGGTTTAGGTTTGGATGTCCTCTTCCTCTTCAACGGAGTCGAAGACGAAGAGGGGGGACGTGTGGTCTTGGCCCTACGTTTGGGAGGGGTCGAAGCGGTAGCACCCTCTACGGTCATAGGGGATGCCCCAGAAGATGTAATCGGGATTCTCGTTCATGCCATGATCTCGGCACAACGAGTACAATCAAATGTCGGGATAGATTCAAATACCCTAAGCACAAACCTAAAAACTGAGATCAAGCAAGCACCAAGCCCTAAAACTAGAACTTAGAAACCCTAGAACAATTTCCGAAATCCTAGAGCTTAGAGATGAAAAAGAGATCTAGAACACACCCTAGGGATGCAAAAAGAGATCTAGGAGAGGGGTTATACCTAGGAGAGAGGGTCGACGGCGACGGACGGCGTTGATGGCCGGAAAATTGGCCGGAGTCGACGGGAATATGAAGGGGTTTCGGTCGGGGAGAGGGAGTTTTCGAGCTGGGGAGTTGAAGAAGACCGACTAAAAGTGGATTTGATCGGATAAAATGGGATTAAGTCAGTCGGGAATGCGAAAAGACGCGTTTGCCCTAACACACTTAGTCGGTCACAGTTCAAGCACTGACCGACTAGATTACGATCTAGTCGGTCGGTCAATGAGCTTGAACCGACTAAGTCGAAACAGAGGCAAACAGAAATTTCTAGGGCTAGAGTTAGTCGGTCACAATATAATCACTGACCGACTAGTTTTCAATCTAGTCGGTCGGTAAGAGTACTATGACCGACTAAAATAAGTCAATGACAGGAGAAAGTTAAAAGCTTGATCTAGTCGGTCTGAGTTCACTAGCTGACCGACTAGATGAGCATCTAGTCGGTTGACTAATGAACTGAAACCGACTAGAAGAGTCCAAAAATTGATAAATGAGTTCTCTTCATAAACCACTTAGATGAAACATCTTAACCCGCTCATTAGTCATCTAAACTACCCCATAAAACATCGAAATCTTAAATATGACGTTCAATTAAGAATTCGAGCAAAAATTCAAACATATCGCACAAAATCCCCAAAAATCCAATAATTCTAGCATGGACGAAATATCGCGAAATATAGAAGCATGCAAGATAATTGAATGAAACATGAATCCTATATCTCGGATTCACCCATAATCCCCAATTCTCGACGCAACCGCACAAAGGAGTCCTCCTTTAGGGGTTTCGTGAAAATATCGGCGATTTGCTTTTGGGTTTCAACGTACACTAATATGATGTCCTTTTTAGCAACATGATCATCTAAAAAGTGGTGTCGGACATCTATGTGTTTAGATCAGGAATGGTGCACCGGATTCTTTGAAAGACAAATAGCACTTTGGTTATCCACCATGATAGGGCTAGTATCACAGTGAATACCAAAATCCTTCAGTGTGTGTCTCATCCAAAGAACCTGGGCACAAGCGGCACCGGCGGCAATATATTCCGCCTCGGTGGTTGAAAGTGATACGGAATTTTGCTTCTTGGAAAACTAAGAGACAAGAGAATTTCCTAGAAAATGGCAAGTGCCACTAGTACTTTTCCTGTCGGATTTGCATCCCGCATAATCGGCATCACTATATGAGACTAACTCATACGTGCTAGATTTTGGATAAAGTAATCCAAAATCAAGTGTATAACTTAGATAACGGAAAATACGCTTTACCGCTACTAAGTGAGAATCCTTAGGTTGAGACTGATAACGAGCACAAATACAAACGACAAACATAATATCGGGCCTACTTGCGGTAAGATAAAGTAAACTACATATCATACCTCGATATAGACGAATGTCTACATCTTTTCCGCTCGTATCTTTATCAAGATGCGTTGTAGTGCTCATAGGAGTCTTTTTCCCGGAGGCATTCTCCATTCCAAATCGCTTAAGCAACTCCACCGTATACTTCGTTTGGTGGATGAAGATTGCATCGTTCAATTGGCGAATTTGGAGACCTAAGAAATATTTGAGTTCGCCCATGTGGCTCATCTCAAATTGTTCCTTCATAACATTAGAAAACTCTTCGCAAAGAGTGAAGTTAGTAGCACCGAAAATGATATCATCAACATAAATTTGAACTAATAAAATATCATTATTCGCATGCTTAATAAAAAGTGTAGAATCGGCTTCACCCATTTTAAAATTCAAATCCAAAAGAAAATTCTTTAGGCGATCATACCAAGCTCGAGGAGCTTGTCTCAAACCATAAAGAGCTTTCTTTAGTTTAAAAACGTGATTTGGAAAATTTTCATTTATGAAGCCCGGAGGTTGAGAAACGTAAACTTCCTCAACGACATCTCTGTTTAAAAATGCACTTTTAACATCCATTTGAAATAATTTAAAGTTTTTATGGCATGCAAAAGACATTAATAGTCTAATTGATTCTAATCTAGCTACCGGAGCGAAGGATTCTTCGAAATCGATACCTTCCTCTTGGCGATAGCCTTGAGCAACTAACCGAGCTTTGTTCTGGACGACGACTTGGTTTTCGTCGGTTTTGTTCTTGAAGATCCACTTTGTCCCTATGACGGTGTGGTTCTTCGATGGCAAAGGAACAAGCTCCCATACCTCATTCCTCTCGAATTGAATGAGTTCCTCCTCCATGGCAAGGATCCAAGCACTATCTTCGCACGCTTCAACTATATTCTTTGGCTCTATCGATGAGGCAAAGGCACAATTGGTGAAGTGGTGGACTTGAGATCTCGTCTTGACACTATCATGAATATTGCCAATGACTTGCTCATGGGGATGGTCGCGAACGGTATGAAGCCGCTTGGGAATACCTTGATCACTAGGCACATTCTCAACAACTTCATTAGTCGGGTTAGTATCAATAGAATCAATTGAATCAATGAACTTAGAATTTTCAAACGAATCACATAAAACGTCCATAGAATCATCATCATTTGAAATTCTAGAAGTAGTAAAATTCTCATTAAAAGAGACATGAAGTGATTCCTCGATCGTAGAGGATCTTTTGTTGTATATCCGGTAGGCTTTGCTACGTGAGGAATACCCAACAAATATCCCCTCATCCGATCTCGGATCAAACTTGTCCAAATTATCATATGTGTTTTTAATAAAACATTTTGCGTCGAAAACACGAAAATGTTTAACTTGAGGCAATCTACCAAACAACAATTCATAGCAAGTTTGTTTGGTGCCAGGCCTCAAAAGTATTCTATTAAACACATAGCAAGCGGTGTGTACCGCTTCCGCCCAAAATTGATAACCAAGTTGACTATCTTCGAGCATAGTGCGAGCACACTCCACAAGCGTTCTATTCTTCCTCTCAACAACACCATTTTGAGGAGGTGCACGAGGGAAAGAAAACGTGTGAGTAATTCCAAGATCTTTACAAAAATTTGAGAAAGACTCATTCTCAAATTCACCCCCATGATCACTACGAATAGTGACAATGGTGGTTCCGATGAGATTTTGTACTTTCTTCACAAATATTGTGAAGTTTTCAAAGGCTTCATTTTTATTACATAAGAAAAATACCCATGTAAATCTTGAATAATCATCAACGATGACTAGTCCATATCTTGCATTTCCTAAGGAAGCAACTCTAGTTGGCCCAAATAAATCTAGATGCAATAGCTCTAGTGGCCGTTTAGTAGAAATGCTTTTCTTAGGTTTAAATGAAGATTTAGGAAGCTTGCCACGTTGACAAGAATCACAAAAACTTTTCTTTTCAAAAACGAGCTTCGGAAAACCTTTAAAGGAATTTAATTTTGAAAGCTTATAAAGTGTTCTAAAGTTCATATGTCCAAATCGTCGATGCCATAAGTGTTGTTCACTTGTGTTGGCAACGAGACATTGTTCATATGACTTAGGAAGATCCAAAATATAAATATCTTTATGGCGAGTGCCGGAAAATAATAATTTATTATTATCATTTGAAATATGACATACTCCTTTCGCAAATCTAACTTTGTAACCTTTGTCACAAAGTTGGCTTATTGAAATAAGATTATGATTTAAACCATTAACTAGATAAACATCACTAATTAAGGGTTTAGATGGGTTACCCACTTTACCAACACCGACGATTGTTCCGCTCTCGTTGCCTCCAAATACGACGCGATTTCCATTTGCAATGGGAACCACTCCGGAGAGCAATTGAGCGTCACCCGTCATGTGTTTTGAACACCCGCTATCGAGTATCCAATTCCCTTTGGAGCTAAATTTAAATTTGTTGCTCCTTTTCTTTTTCTTTTCCTTGAGTACCTAAAGATAGAAACTTTCATATCATGGTACCCAAGGTCATTGGGTCCTCAAAGGTTAGACCTTTGGAAGCCAAGTCCAATTGGACTTAGACTTCCCCACATAATTTCTACTATGCACAACATCCGAAAAATAAGCATTCATATACACTTGTTTTTCATCCATGCTTGTGTCCTTTGGGCTCCAAATAGTGAAAACCTTGGGAGCCCTTATCCTATTGGGTGCATGCATGCGACGTTGATTTCTACGTGATGCATGTTGTGGATAGGCATAAGGAACATGATGGAATGGTGCACGACGAGAATTATTCATATGATGAGGTGGGTGAACATATGCATGTGTGGGAACACGTGCGTGAGGGTGTCTCACATGGTGTGCACGTGCCCGAGAATGTGTTGCATAAAAATCGTCATATGTGTGAGACGGTGGAGTAGGACGTGTGTTCCTACGTGGCATGGTATTGGTGTACGTATAAGCATGCCCCTTCTTTGGAGGTCCACCCAAAGTGGGTTTCTTTCCGAAAGAGGGTGTGGACGATGTGGAAGCACCATTGGTAGATGAACTACCAATAGAGTGTTTGCTACCACTCGTAGAGTCACCGGAAGTTGGCCTAACAAAAGTAGTGGCCGCTTTGGATGGACATCCCATCGTATACCCCAAACCAATGTGGTGATTGGCCGGAAGTAAGTCACTTAGGATTTTATCCAAATGGTCCTTACCCTTATTGAATTTATTAATTCGGCCTAATGTGTTCTCATATTTCTCTTTGAGAGAACGCATAGATGTATCCAAGTTTGATACTTGCGATGTGAGCACATAAACACGAGATTTAAGATTCTCATTCTCAATACTCAAAGTCGAGTTTTGAGAAGTCAAATCCGCTATCCTATGTTCTTCCGGATCATCAATGCTAACATGTTCAAGTTTAGATTTGAGATTGACAATCTCATTTCTTAACTCTTCAACAACGGTGTCGTTGTTGGTGATGATAGTCTTAGGCGAGGTTTGAATGCTAGCTAGGTCATCTTTTACTTTAGTATATCTATTTACTAATTTAGTGTATTTAGACCATAAATGAGAGTTAGCATCCCTAAGATCATCCATAGTTACCTCATCGCCTTCGTCGTCGCTATCATCGGAGGAGGAAGATCCTTGATCATGCTCCTCTCTTGCCATGAAGCACATGTGCGCTTGCTCCACTTTCTCATCGTCCGACTCTCCGCTTGAGGAATCCTCGGAGTCGGTGAATGTTGCTCCGACAAGTCCCTTTTTGTACCCCTTTTTGTACTTCTTCGACTTGTCGAACTTCGGCGCCTTCCACTTCTCCTTTTGCTTGTTTTGAGGACAATCCGCTTTGATGTGTCCTGGCTTATTGCATTTAAATCACAAAGGTGGAGAGGCGTTAGTAGAAGTAAATTTAGATTTTTGTTTGATGTTACCCTTTCGGAAGAAGCGATTGAACTTCTTTGCCATGAGTGCAATGGATTCCATGTCCATTTCTTCTTCCGAGTCCTCATCATCGGTAGAGGTGGATGAAGCCGCCTTGAATGCAATTACCTTTTTCTTAGGCACATCTTGGTTCAAATAGGACTTCATCTTTTCTTGTAACTTCACCTTGCTATCTTTGCGTACCTCGTATGACATCAAAGTACCCATCAATTGAACTACGGTATACTTATTCATGTCATTACCTTCCTCGATGGCGAAGGTACGTTTCTCCCAAGAAGAAGGAAGTCCTTCGATAAGCTTCGAGCACTTCTCCTTTTGGGTGTAGGATTTGCCGAGGGCCTCTAACTCGTTTATTATGTCAACGAAGCGAGCGTAATATTCCGTCATCTTCTCGCCCTGTTGCATATGAAACATTTCGTAATCTTTGTTTACAACTACGAGTTTAGAGTCTCTTACCTTACTCGTCCCTTCATGTAGAATGAGGAGGGAGTTCCAAATTTGATATGCACTCTTACATGTGCATATCTTATTGAAGTCCTCGGGCTCCAATGCGCATTGCAAGGCGTTCATTGCCTTGGCATTGCTTACCTCCGCGGCGATCTCCGCGGTAGTCCATTTCTCGAAGTCTTCTTCTTCGGGCTCGATGTATTCTTTCATTGTGGTCCTCCATAGAGATGCACTCCGGAGGAAGGTTTCCATCCGGCATTTCCAGTACCCGTAGTTGGTACCGTTGAAGAACGGAGGCCTCGTAGAGGAATGTCCTTCCATCACCGAAGACGCTCCTTCACGGTTCCTGAATGTGTCATAGTTGGAAGGTGGACGCACGGTCTTGTTGTCGTTGGCAGACATAGCTAAGTATCTGGCTCTGATACCAAATGTAATGCCCTATAAGCTACTGCACAAGTACTAGAGGGGGGGTGAATAGTACTTTAAAAATAACAAGGAGTATAATTCCTAATTATAGTGCAAACAACTACCAAATCAATTTGCGGAAGCTTAAATTGAATGACAACAACAAAATTAACAATGCTAACAAAAGATGTTACTGGGTTCGGATCCACCCAAGTCTCCCCAACTTGTTCCCGGTGATTCTACGTCCCAACCACCCGGATCCCCTCCGGATACTTAGGTTAGAAATCCTAACCCAAGATTTCCACTATGAATATCTTGTGAAAAACCTTCACAAGATCAAATCATACATGCAATGGCAATAGTGAATCCCACAACCCGGGATCACAACCTTCTCTCACAACCGAGAGAATCAATAAGCAATATAAACACGTTTATAATGAAATAAACAATCTTACCACAAAATCCTATACCTTGAGTTTTTCTTACCCAATAGGTGAAAGGAAGGATTTGAGGAAGATGAAGTCACTAAGACCTAGCACCAAGGAAATGACCAGCAATAGGTGCCTAGGAGTGATTTGGAGACTTGAAGCAAGCAAGAGCTTGAAGAGCTCACCAAGAACAAGCTTCTCTCAATATGGATTCTAGATCTAGAAAGTGAGAGAATGGGTTTCTTGTGAGGAAGAGAGATTTGGAAATGAGTGAGAATGGCTATCTCTTTCTTAGAGAGAAATGACCTAGGTTCGTATTTATAGGGTCCCATAAAAACAAGTTAGGTCAATTCCCAACGGATAGAAATCTGAGGCAACTAGTCGGTCAAAGAACAAGCACTGACCGACTAGTTCATCAACTAGTCGGTCAGTCAAACAACATGGACCGACTAAGTGAGGAACTGAGAAGAGATAGAAATTCAGACCTAGAAATCTAGTCGGTCCAAGAAGACATTCTGACCGACTAGTTTCACAACTAGTCGGTCAGTCAGTGAACGTAGACCGACTAAGAGGCAAAGTGAAATAGTCTGAATACAAATTGACTTAGTCGGTCCAAGAACAAAAGTTGACCGACTAGATTGTCAACTAGTCGGTCACCAAACGTTCTTAGACCGACTAACGATAAACAGTAGCTTAGGAGAGATTTAGCATGTACAATAAATCACAACTAGTCGGTCAAAGAAGCATCACTGACCGACTAGTTCACAAACTAGTCGGTCGGTGAGTCAACGTAGACCGACTAACTGTAAACAGTAAGGTGCAAGAAATTAAGGAAGTAAACTAGTCGGTCCAAGAAGCTCTTCTGACCGACTAGATCACCATCTAGTCGGTCAGTACTTCTTCTTGTACCAACTAATATGCACAAACAAGTCCGAATCGAAGCGCGACGCTTCGAGGAAGTTAGAATGAACTTGTACTAAGATCCTAGAGCTACGATATGAGCGTTATGAAGATAGAATCGTAAGATATACTCAAGGCTTAACATTCTATAGATCGAAGCTAAAAGACTATAAATAAAACCTTAAAGATTGGTCTTCGAGAGCTTCGATTAATTCTTCATGACTTCCAAAACGGTCCAAGAGCTTCAACGAAGCTTTAGGCAATGAATACGTGCTTTGAGAAGTCTTGAGATGTCTCTTTGATTGTTCTCGTGAATTTGGCGACGATCTCCAATACTGCGCTCACAAATTGTTAGTTCATGAATTATTTATGTTTGCTCATCATCCAAAACCAAATCCGGGGAGTCCAATAATCAACACTCTCCTCTCTCTATCAAATCCAAACTCCTTCCATATTTGTTTTGATTGTACATTCATTTTTCAATAAAGATACACGCTAAATTTCCAAAAAAAAGTATTCTATATCTCTCTTTTCATATATTCGCGAGGAATACTTAAACACCTCCACATTAATGTCTCTAAATCACACAGATTGACCGGTCTTTGAGATCATCAACCTTGATATTAACAAACTAAGCTCTTCCTTTGCACTCAATATCATAAGTCTCAACTTAGTCGCTTTTATAGACATGCCCTTTTAATCTGAATTACTCGTGGCCATAAGGAATATGCTAAAGTAGTTATCACCAAGATTGGGACTTTAATATTAGTCAATAGTCAAAGGGTATAGTGAGGAAACTAATTCTCCATGGACTCACACAGTGGAGAGGCAGTGATCCATTATCTCACTTCTCATTATGGTTGACTCTAGCACATGTGGTACGAATCACATGCAACGGTGTATTGCGTATGTCTTTGGAGTACTTCAATCCAACACCTTTCAGACTCTAGTTAAATATACTCATACATTTATAACACTGAATTCTACAGCAATCAATTTCTCCAAGAATTCATGTCTGACTCATGAATAGTCTTAGATGAACTTTGGGGAATCAATTCATCCCGGTCATTATTTGTATATGTATAAAATGACCTTATCTTGAAAACTATTCAAAGTGACTTTAAAAGAGGATTAAGTTTTATCCATGCATGTTCACCTAGAACGTCAGTGGTGATTGCCTATGTGAGAAGGCCACAATCCATGCCTATTCGACATACTCATCTTATGTACTCTATTCATATGCATATATTAACAAATAACACTACTGGGCAAACATATATCATTCAACACATGAATGCCATAAATATCTTTATTGAACAACATCACTGTTTCACAGAGTACAATGTTGACATGATAATGCACACCTCCCAAAAAGGTATGCACATCCGCACCCCCAAGTGTAAGGGTGTCAAAGCAATATAACCCCGATTAGTTCGGAGTCGAATCTATGGGGAGATGGTCAATCTGAGTACTGACTGTTGAGTATTGGTGTTTCATACCAATGTTATGTTGATGATGATCACAACATTATGTTATTGCTAATGACTCTCTTATTTTAGTCTCATAGTTAACATTTCAAGAATACCATTTTTGGAGACTAAACACCTGATGCAAGGATGGACATCAAGAGGAGCAATGCCAAAGCTTGGTCTCAAGAGGTGCCAAAGCTTGGAGATGATGTGGAGCATCAAGGTATCAAGATTGAAGCCATAGACTCTAAGGGAAGCAATGTACTCCATGTATTATTTCATTTATTGCTTTTCTATTTTTGAGTCTAGGTTTAATGTAATGCCTTGATAGATGGTCTACTCATTCATGCATATGTATTTAACCATCTTAGTAAGCCTTATGATTATCATAGAATTCAACCCAATAGGTTCATCTTGTCCAAAGACTCAATTGTAGTCTCTGACTCTCCATCAGTCGACTGATGAAGATTTTACAGTTGACTGGGTGATTCCAGTCGCCTGTCGAGCCTTCTACAGTCGATTGCGGTGCACTACTCAAGCCAACTTTTTATTGACTCATACTTGAGCTTTTGGAGCAGTCATCTAACGGTCAATTTACAGTCGCATGTCTTCCAACTGTTGCCTGTGAATTGTTCTACAGTCGACTGTGCGCAACTTGTATTTTCTGGGCTTCATCCGAATTTGCTAGTCAGTCGACTGGTTCAGTATTTACAGTCTCCTATCTATTTTACAGTCGACTGTATTCTGGTCATCAGTCATCTGTCTGCATACAATGCATAAGTTGCATCTCTCTGTTTATTTCCTTCCCTGCAGCAGTCACCTGCTGAAGGATTTATAGGCGCATGTCCTGTATACAATCGATTGTATTGTCTTCATCAGTCGACTGCCTTGGCTCAGATTATATCCGTTGGGATTTATTTAGCCGTTGACCAGTCGACTATCATTTGTTCATTAGTTGATTGTCGATGACGTTTTTGCTCAGATTCTAGCCGTTGCAGCTTTTTGTTTTTGGCTATTTCCTTGGGTTTTGAGAGTTGATATAGGGTTCACACACACACACACACACACACACACACACACACACACACACACACACACACACACACACACACACACATACACACACACACATATATAGCGATCTTTGGTTGCGAAAAAGAGGCTTTTCGCACTGTGCGAAAAGATTTTTATCTTTTTTTTGAAATTTTTTTTCAAATTTTTTTTTGATGTTTAATCCATACAATTATATATCCCAGGAAAAATAATGGGTGAACCCGCTGGGGATTAGAGCATCCATCCACCCGTTACAAATTTAACTGTCTCAAAACGTGCGAATTTGATGACATGCCTTGATCGAAGGCCAAATGACATTATTTCTCAACGATTATTTTTTGAGGAGGGTATAACAACATATAATGAGGGTGGAAAAAAGAATTTTTGAAAAAAAATTCAAAAAAAAAAACTAAAATCATTTTCGCAAGGTGCGAAATGTTCTCATTTGAAAATTTTCCTATATATATATATATATATATATATATATATATATATATGGGTAAAATGCGACTGCGCTCAAGCTTAGATGGGATTCCTGTGCTCGACCCGTCCCTACCGTCCAATTCGATCCCCGGGTTGTTATGGAAAGCGGAACCTGCGGAATTTTTGGTGCAATTACCAGCGTGCCCTTTAAGCAACCGGAACTTTTGGGGGCAATTACCATCCCGCCCTTAAAGCCCTTTTCAAAGCAACTTTGTAGAACTATGGTGCAATTACCATCGGGCCCTTTAAGCCCTTTTCAAAGCATCTTTGTACACAATTACTAACGGATGTTTTCAAAATTATACGGGACCGTTGTGCGCGTCGAGTAAAAATGGTGGATTAAATTACTCCCCGCGCACATCGCGCTACATTCTAACGCGTCGTGCGTGGTAATTAACAAGTTTATAGGGTAGCGCAAAAGCCGTTGTGCACGGGGGTTAAAATTACCCATGTTGTGCGCGTAGTGCGGGGGGTTAAAAGTCCTAGTATGAATCAATATCCATCCGCACACACGACATGCAAAATTACGCCCCGTCATGCACGTCGTGCGTGGAGGTTAAAAGATCTAGTCTGAAGCAATATCAATCTACGTGCACGACCGGAAAAATTACGCCCCGTAGTGCGCGTAGTGCACGGGGGTTAAAACACCTAGTCTGACGCAATTTCCATCGGCGCGCACGACCGTCAAAATTACGCACCGTCGTGTGCGTGGTGTACGGGGGTTAAAACGCCTAGTGTGAAGCAATTTCCATCCGCGCGCACGCCTGACAAAATTACGCCCCGTCGTGCACGTGGTACGCGGGGGTTAAAAGGCCTAGTCTGAAGCAATATTCATCTGCATGCATGACAGGCAAAATTATGTCCGTTGTGCGTGTCGTGCGTGGGGGTTAAAAGGTCTAGTCTGAAGTAATATCCATCCGCGCGTACGACCGGCAAAATTACGCCCCGTTGGGCACGTCGTGCGTGGGGGTTAAAAGTCCTAATGTGAATCAATATCCATCCGTGCGCACGACGGGCAAAATTACGCCCCATTGTGCGCGTCGTGTGCGGAGGTTAAAATGCCATCTGTTTTGAATCAATTTCCATCCGTGCGCACGACCGGTAAAATTATGCCCCGTAGTGCGCGTAATGCACGGGGGTTAAAATGCCTAGTGTGAAGCAATTTCCATCCAGGCGCACGCCCGAAAAAATTACGCCCCGTCGTGCGTGTGGTGCGAGGGGGTTAAAAGGTCTAGTCTCAAGCAATATCCATCCGTGCGCACGACCGACAAAATTACCCCCGTTGTGCGCGTCGTGCGCAGGGGTTAAAAGACCTAGTCTGAAGCAATATCCATCCACATGCACGACCGGCAAAATTACCCCCGTTGTGTGCGTCATGCGCGGGGGTTAAAAGGCCTAGTGTGAATCAATATCCATCCGTGCACACGATGGGCAAAATTACGCCCTGTTGTGCGCTCGTGCGCGAAGGTTAAAAGGCCTTCTGAATCAATATTCATCCGCGCGCACGACCGGCAAAATTACGCCCTATAGTGCTCGTAGTGCACGGGGGTTAAAACGCCTAGTGTGAAGTAATATCCATACGCATGCACGCCCGACAAAATTACGCCCCGTTGTGTGCATCGTGCACGGAGGTTAAAAGGCCTTCTGAATCAATATCCATCCGCACGCACGACCGGCAAAATTACGCCCCGTCGTGCGCGTGGTGTGCGGGGGTTAAAACGCCTAGTGTGAAGCAATTTCCATCCGCGCGCACACCTGAAAAAATTACGCCCCGTCGTGGGCGTGGTTCACGGGGGGTAAAACGCCTAGTGTGAAGCAATTTCCATCCGCGCACATGACCTGCAAAATTACGCCCCGTCGTGCGCGTGGTGCGCGGGGGTTAAAACGCCTAGTGTGAAGCAATTTCCATCCGTGCGCACGCCCGGAAAAATTACGCCCCGTCGTACGCATGGTGCACGGGGGTTAAAAGGCCTAGTCTGAAGCAATATCCATCCGCGCACACGACAGGCAAAATTATGTACGTTGTGCACGTCGTGCGCGGGGGTCAAAAGGCCTAGTCTGAAGCAATATCCATCTGCACGCACGACCGGCAAAATTACACCCCGTTGTGTGCGTTGTGCGCAGGAGTTAAAAGTCCTAGTGTGAATCAATATCCATCCGCGTGCACGATGGCCAAAATTACGCCCCGTTGTGCGCTTCATGCGCGGAGGTTAAAAGGCCTGTTGTTCTGAATCAATTTCCATCCGTGCGCACGACCGACAAAATTACGCCCCATAGTGCGCGTAGTGCACGGGGGTTAAAATGCCAAGTGTGAAGCAATTTCCATCCGCGCGCACGTCCGGCAAAATTACACTCTGTCATGCGCATGGTGCGCGGGGGTTAAAGGCCTAGTCTGAAGCAATATCTATCCGCGCGCACGACCGACAAAATTACCCCCGTTGTGCGCATTGTGCGCGGGGGTTAAAAGGCCTAGTCTGAAGCAATATCCATCAGCACGCACGACCGGCAAAATTACGCCCCGTTGTACGCGTCGTGCATGGGGTTTAAAAGTCCTAGTGTGAATCAATATCCATCCGCACGCACGACGGAAAAAATTACGCCCCGTTGTGCGCATCGTGCGCGGAGGTTAAAAGGCCTTTTGTTCTGAATCAATTTCCATCCGTGCGAACTACCGGCAAAATTACGCCCCGTAGTGCGCGTAGTGCACGGGGGTTAAAACACCTAGTGTGAAGCAATTTCCATCCGTGCGCATGCCCGGCAAAATTACGCTCTGTCATGCGCGTGGTGCGTAGGGGTTAAAGGCATAGTCTGAAGCAGTATCCATCCGCGAGCACAACCGGCAAAATTACCCCCGGTGTGCGCGTCGTGCGTGGGGATTAAAAGGCCTAGTCTGAAGCAATATCCATCCGCGCGCACGACCGGCAAAATTACGCCCCGTTGTGCGTGTCGTGCGCGGGGGTTAAAAGTCCTAGTGTGAATCAATATCCATCCGCGCACACGACGGACAAAATTACGCACCGTTTTACGTGTCGTGCGCGGAGGTTAAAAGGCCTTCTGTTCTGAATCAATTTCCATCCACGCCCACGACCGACAAAATTACGCCCCGTAGTGCGTGTAGTGCGTGGGGGTTAAAACACCTTGTGTGAAACAATTTTCATCCGTGTGCACGCCCGACAAAATTACACCCCGTCGTGTGCGTGATGCGCGGGGGTTAAAAGGCCCAGTCTAGAGCAATATCCATCCGCGCGCACAGCCGGCAAAATTATTCCCGTTGTGCGCGTCATGTGCTGGGGTTAAAAGGCCTAGTTTGAAGTAATATCCATCTGCATGCACGACCGGCAAAATTACGCCCCGTTGTGCGCGTCGTGCGTGGGGGTTAAAATTCATAGTGTGAATCAATATCCATCCACGCGCACGACGGGCAAAATTACGCCCCGCTGTGCGCGTCATGCGCGTAGGTTAAAATGCCTTCTTTTCTGAATCGATTTCCTTCCGTGCGCACGACCGGTAAAATTACGCCCCATAGTGCGTGTAGTGTACATGGGTTAAAATGCCTAATGTGAAGCAATTTCCATCTGCGCGCACGCCCGACAAAATTACGTCCTGTCGTGCACGTGGTGCACGGAGGTTAAAAGGCCTAGTCTGAAGCAATATTCATCCGTGTACACGACCGGCAAAATTACCCTCATTGTGCATGTCGTGCACGGGGGTTAAAAGGCCTAGTCTGAAGCAATATCCATCTGTGCGCACGACCGATAAAATTACGGCCCGTTGTGCACGTCATGCGCGGGGGTTAAAAGGCCTAGTGTGAATCAATATCCATCCATACGCACGACGGGAAAAATTACGCCCCGTTGTGTGCGTCATGCGCGGAGATTAAAAGGCCTTCTGTTCTGAATCAATTTCCATCCGCGTGCACGCCCGGAAAAATTACGCCCCGTCATGCACGTGGTGTGCAGGGGTTGAAAGGCCTAGTCTGAAGCAATATCCATCCGTGCACAAGACATGCAAAATTCCCCCCATTATGCGTGTCGCGCGGGGGTTAAAAGGCCTAGTCTGAAGAAATATCCATCCGCGCGCACGACTAGCAAAATTACGCCCCGTTATGCGCATCGTACGCGGAGGTTAAAATGCCTAGAGTGGAGCAATATCCATCATGGCGCACGACGGGTAAAATTACGCCCCATTGTGCGCATCATGCACGGAGGTTAAAAGGCCTTCTGTTCTGAATCAATTTCCTTCCGCGTGCATGCCCGTCAAAATTACGCCCCATCGTGCGCGTCGTGCACGGGGGTTAAAATGCCTAGTCTAAAGCAATATCCATCCACGCGCACGAAAGGAAAAATTACCCCCGTTGTGCGTGTCGTGCACGGGGTTAAAAGGTCTACTCTGAAGCAATATCCATCTGCATGCACGACCGGTAAATTTACGCCCCGTCGTGCGCATTGTGCACGGGGGTTAAAACGCCTAGTTTGAAGCAATATCCATCCATGCACATGACCGGCAAAATTACGCCCCGTCGTACGCGTCGTGCATGGGGGTTAAACGCCTTGTGTGGAACAGTATCTATCCACGCGCACGACTGGCAAAATTACGTCCTGTTTTGCACGTCATGCGCGGGGTTTAAAACGCCTAGTGTGGAGCAATATCCATTCGCGCGCATGACTGGCAAAATTACTCCCCGTTGTGCACGTAGTGCTCGGGGGTTAAAAGGCCAAGTCTGTAGCAGTATCCATCCGCACGCGCAGCCGGCAAAATTACGCCCCATCATGCGCGTCGTGCGCGGGGGTTAAAACGCCTAGTCTGAAGCAATATCCATCCGCGCGCACAACCGGCAACGCGCACGACCGAAAAATTTATGCCCTGTCATGCACATCATGCGCTGGGGTTAAAAGGCCTACTCTGAAGCAATATCCATCCGCGCGCACGACCGGCAAAATTACGCCGCGTTGTGTGCGTCGTGCACGGGGGTTAAAAGGCCTAGTCAGAATCAAACCCATCAGAGTGCACGACCGAAAAAATTATGCCCCGTTGTGTGCGTCGTGCGCGGGGGTTAAAATGCCTAGAGTGGAGAAATATCCATCCTGGCGCACGACGGGCAAAATTACTCCCCGTTGTGCGCGTCGTGCGTACGACGGGTAATTTGTTTGATAAACAACATCAAGCCCTACAGATGATACATGTGCACATTTCGACAGACATGATAAAAATTTATGCTACCATGTGGACAATATGATACAAAAAATCTTATTACACTGATACAACGTTATAGCTTACAATAAATCAATGTCATCAATGGTAGCAATATGGGTAACATATCTTTTAATTTCTTACAATAAAACAATGTCATCATTTCCTACTAAAATTCCTTTCAATTTCGGCATCCTTATCTCATACCCAGTAGGCCATCCTGCTGCCACAGCGTAATGGCTTCTTTGCCAAATAACTGAAGTCGGAGGGATAGGATCAGCGGCTACCCTCCAGGATTCAACGGCAATGCTAACTCCTTCAACTTTTTTTCAATATCAACACTCTTGTCCCTTTTTCATCAGTGACATGCATTATAAATTGATGCCCTTGGAGGTTGCATGGAAGGTTGGATTTTCATTCAGGACTTTCAAAATTTTAGCCGGCCTAAGCGTGCTATTTGCCAAATCTCTCAATGATTCCATCTCCATTCCCTATAACTTCCCTTCATCGAAATAGCCCTCGACATAATTAGCAGCTTGATAGTTGTGCCTACCATCAACGACTGTTAAACTCCACTCCTCAACGCCAACGCCGACGCCCACCATATTACCACGCAATGAGAACAGACATTGACACTTCTTTGTTTTAACTGGCCAATCGGTCTTTTTTCCTTTCGGTGTCCCATATAAACCCCGCTTCTTTCACTTGCAAAGTAAACAACAGGAATCCTATTGGAAGTTTTACTCAAACTCATCGACTTGGTAACAATCACATGGCCGACGGTCTTTATCCACTCAAACAGCTCGTCTCTACTCTTAAAAATTTGTGCGGTAGTAAATTCTTTTGTAAAATCCATATTATCATGTATCAAACAATTCATACAACTAATTGGACTTGTAATCAAAGATTTACTACATTATCGCAGAAAAGATAAATCATTAGAACCTTGGATTTTTGTACCTTCTCCATCAATCTCAACCGTATCTGCATGCATGTATAATCAGTATGTTTCTACATCATTTTCTACCCATTTGAATAAGAATTTCAACTACAGTGTACTTAAAATTATATACTTACCAAATGGCAAATCTCGAAAAACATTACTTTCACACGCATGAAAGCAAGCAAATGCTCATGTATCCTAGAAGGTCCGCTGACTGCTGAGATCTTCTGGGAAGATTTGAAGGTGCATTTTCGTTGCGTAGTTAGCCTGATTTCATTGGAGTCATTTTCTACCGTCTTCCCATTCTCTTTACATGCATCTACATCATGAAGGATATGGTCCACATTGAAATCGTAGGAGTAACTTTCAATTTGTCTTCCATTACCATGGTTTATTTCTACATCAAGCAGAATGAAGTAATGGTTAGAATTTGTCCTGTTAAACTAAGAAATAAACATATATAACTAAAATAATATGTACAGATAAAATAGCACCGCTAAGTGCCCAGTTAAAGAGACGGTGTATGCACAATTAGAGAGAAGATGCCAGTTGAGAGCTTCAGGATGGAAAATGAAACTATTGGCGTTGTAATAAAGAAGAATAGAAAATATGAAGAAGCAAAGAACATCTTTGTGTACATATATAAGTGATGTATTCAATTTCAGCATCACGTCACTTGCCTCTAGTATATTGGCCATCTTTGTGTGTTGTAGCCGAAGCATTCATGAACAAAAAAATATCATGTTGAAGAAAAAATATTGTACAAGTAGAATCAGAAAGAAATAGATAGAATACTATCATCACGAAGTGTAGTGGTTGATGAGGTCTTGTGGGTATGGACGCCATTTATAGACTAGTTGGACTGCCCATGGATGAGGATGCGACTACAGTTGAGTTACTGTGAGTCTACGGAAAGAACCCGTGAGTCTACAGTTGTTATGCTCGTGAATATACAGAATATACAGATGTTGCGCTGTGAGTAATTTTTGAGGGTAATCTCATATTCCTTAATGCGCACAAAGTGACAAATCGATTCGATGGGTTTGCGCGGTGAGTAATTTTCCAATCTTTTATGTTGTGCGCGCTGAGTAAAGTCTGATACGTTTTGTTTTACTGGCTCTATTATGTAGAATCACGTGGACTCCACTGTACAGTGTACACACACGGTCTCACATCTGATAACACCACTATACACACACTGGCTTATACTTATAGTGGAACCAATTATTCCGCATGCAAAACAGAAAAAATTTGATTGTTTTTGTTGCGCTGGAAAATAAAGAATTTTACGAGTTTTTGACGGAGAGTAATTTTCTTAATAGCATCAATTTTGCTCAAGGCGCAAAACGGTTCAGTTTCCTTGTTTTATGCGGAGAGTAATTTACCTCTTTTTCAGATCAGCCTAAAATACTTGGGATTACGTGTTTTTCTCGGTGGGATTACACGTTGAGTAAATAAGATGTTCATTCCCGAGATCCCTGGCATTTCTGTATGATAACAGACTTACACTCATCAATTTGAATGGTCAATTTCGCTATAAATGGACCGTGAATACCCTTGGTGCCCTGAAGATGCGTATGAAATCGGAGGAGTACAAGCGTATGCAGTCATCTCCCAAATATACTCCTACCCTGGTCTGCGAAGAGAAGAATGGCCCCCTGGCATTTGGGCCCTGGATGGCTGCCCTGGGTCACATAGGTTGGCTATGCATGGCTACCGCCCTCTGAGGCTCAAGCACTCCCTCCTGTTCTTATCGATCTCTTGGCTCGCAGCCAAATTGGCTAAATCTGACTGTGGATGAAGCATATCATAATTGTCACTTTCCTCCTGCAGATTTCCAATTTTGGCTGCGAGCCAAGAGATCGAAAAGAACAGGAAGGAGTTCTTGAGCCTCAGATGGACGGTAGCCAAGCACGACCAACCTATGGGACCCAGGACAGTCATCTAGGGACCAAAGGCCAGGGGGGCCATTACTCCTCTTCGCAGACCAGGGAGAGAAGCATATGTGGGAGACGACTGCATCAGCTTGTACTCCTCCGATTTCATACGCATCTTCAGGGCACCCAGGGCATTCACGATCCATTTAGAGTGAAATTGACCATTCACATTGATGAGTATAAGTCCATTATCCTACAGCGAGCCCTCATCTTCTCACAACTTCCTCTACTTCTCACCATTCAAATTCATGGAAATCGGAGTTCATCTCGGTGTCTTTGAAATGGCTTCATACTTGACTGCAGGTTACTACGATGCCTCCTATGACGACACTCATATCCAACCTATGATGGCAGAAAATCGGCAACGACGGTAATAAACGCAATGAAGTTGGTCGCCCGATGAACTCGCGGAAGTTGAAAGGGGAAGCACGTAGATCACGCCGACTAGCTATCCTGTGAAGAGCCCCGTCATTGCAAACATCTACAAAGACAATCACATGTATCAGTTTGGAAGAGCATAGGCTAATGTATCAGTTTGGATCTGTATCAGTATGTACATCAATATATTTGAATGGCCGTGTCATTTTGAAAATGTCATCAATTTGAATATGTATGAGATTTAATCTAAAATTTTGCAAGCAGTTTCTGAATTTGATTGAATATGTCTTCAGATTGAATAAGTATCAGATTTAATCTAGAAGTTTGCATGTAGTTTCTGAATCATATTGAATAAGTATCTGGTTTAATCTACAATGTTTTTAGATTGAATAAGTATCAGACTTAATCTAAAAGTTGGCTCTGTAGACTCGAGGGGTCTCTCAGGAAGACTAAAGGTCCAAATATATCGCCGTTGTACGCTTTGAGCAAGAGCAATTTTGATCGCGGCTATAAATTTTCTAACGCGCTTCCCAATGGTCAAACATTCTTGGGAAAATCATCTGTATGTTATCAATCTGCTGTAGATTCCCGTGCAGTCTCTTGTATATTCACGAGAACTCTATTGTAGCATGACGTGGTCTTCGATGTAGCCACAGAGTAACTCTAATGCATTATCATCCTCATCAAACAAAACAATTCGATTCCATGCGTTGTGCGTTGTGCGCATTGAGCAATTCCCGTTTTCAATCGGTTTTGCATGGTGACAAATTCTAATAGTGACTCACTTCTGTGTAGAATTATGAGGACTTTAGTGGACACAGGCTGGGAGAAAAATTTACTCACCGTGCACAACGTGCTAAACAATAACGCGTTGTGCGGGGTATTAAAAAAGGTGAGTTGGTGGTATTATTACTCAGAGCGCACACCCCGTTGTGAGTGGGGGTTAATAGACTTGTTTTGAAGTAATATTCATACGCATGCATAACAGTTAAAATGATACCCCGTTGGGAGCGTCGGGTAAAAATAGTTGCAGTGGTTAAATTACACCACGCGCACAACAACACATAAAGTTAAAATCGACGTGGATTAAACTTTGGCAGTTTGCACGTTGAGTAAATAAATGTTGATTCCTGAGATCCATTGCATTACTGTAGGATCACTGACTTAATATACTCTTCATTTTGATTAGTCCAATTACCCTATAAATTGCTGACAACGAGCACTCATCTTCTCACAACTTCCTCTGCTTTCTTCTATCATCATCTTCTTTATTTGCCCACACAACATCCGTATGGAAGCATTAAGTTCTTATATTGTTTGTGCATCTTGATATAGATAAGGACGATAGCATTCATCCAGTAGTCTTTTCACGTGAAGATAAATGGTTGATGTTGGAAACTTACGCAATGACGGTAATAAACGCACTACGAAGGGCTATCGTCCATTTATAATTAAGCATGCCCGACAAAGGGTTTCCAGATGTGAGCATTTTGCCTTCCACCATGCCCATCCCTGATACAGGGCACCCAGGGCAGCCGCACAGGGCGCAGGGTCAGGGGGACATAACATGCACATTGTGTCAAGTATGATTCATACTTGACAGCTGGTTACAACGGCACCTGCAATGACGACACTTCTATCCTGCTTACTGTAGAAGAAAGTGGGCAACGAAGTTAATAAACGCAAAGAAGATGGTCGCCCGAGGGCAGCCGCCCAGTGCGCAGGGTCAGGGGATATCACCAACACATTTTGTCAAGTATGATACATACTTAACAGCCGGTTATAACGACGCCTGCAATGACGACACTCATATCCTGCCTACGGTAGCAGAAAGTGGGCAACGACCTTCATTGCAAACATCTACGAAGATAGTCATAGCTATCTGTTTGTAAGAGTGTAGGCAAATGTATCAGTTTGGATTTGTACCAGTATGTGCATCAATATATTTGAATGGGTGGGTTATTTTGAAAATGTCATCAGTTTGAATATGTATCAGAGTTGATCTAAAAGTTTGCATGCAGTTTCTGAATTTGAGTGAATATGTAGCCGATTTAATCTAAAAAGTCTTCAGATTGAATATTTATCAGAGATAATCTAAAAGTTTGCATGTTGTGCACGTTGGAATTAAAATTATAGCATCTAACAAATATGCTCAAAGCGGAAAACAGGTAAATTTATTCCCGGGTGCGTTAAGCAATTAGGTAAGCAGCTATAAATTTTTCCAGCTCACTTCCCAACGGTCAAACATTCTTGGGAAAATCATATGTCTGGTATCAATCTGCTGTAGATTCACGATCAGTCTTTTGTATATTCACGAGAACCCCTTTGTAGCATGACGGGGTCTTCGAAGTAGCCACACAGTAAAATTCTTACTGCAGTCTCATCCTCATCAACCAATACAATTCGCAACCATGCGTTGTGCTTTGTGCGCATTGAGCAATTCCTGTTTTTCATCCGTTTTGTGCGATGAGCAATTATGATAGTTACTTGCTTCTGTATTATTTAACACGGTGTGCGCGTCGAATAAAATATATTAAAAAAGCTTAGTGGAGAGTAGTATTGTTATGAGTAATTTTTCTATTAGCATCAATGTTGATCAAGGCGAAAAACAGTTGAGTTTCCTTGTTTCGCACGGAGAGTAATTAACCTATTTTGATCCACAGGCTAAAATAATCGGGATTACGTGATTTTCGCATTGGTATTACGCGGTTTGTGCGTGGAGTAAATAAATGTTGATTCCCAAGATCCATTGCATTACTGTATGATCACGGACTTATTATACTCTTCATTTTGATTGGTCCAATTCCCCTATAAATGGCAGACAAGGAGTGCTCATCTTCTCACAACTTCCTCTACTTTCTTCTATCATCATCTTCTTTATTTGCCCACACAACCTCCGTATGGAAACAATAAGTTCTTCTGCTGTTCGTGCATGCTTGTTATAGATATGGACGAAGGGCTATCATCCATTTATAATCAAGCATGCCCGACAAAGCTGTTGGGTGTTGTAACTGTGTTTATAAGAAAATTTCTCCCAAAAAGCACTATGAAAAATGTGTACGATGATCATACCATATACTTTTAGGGTGATATTGGCTATGCTGTCTCACATGTTTCAAGAAAGCTGCTGGATGTTGTACCATGTAAGATTGTTATTCCATCCTATTATGAATTGGGGCTATGTATTTCTTTTGTGTGTCTTGCTATACACTCCATATCCATTCCCTCTTTACACTCCATCTCCTCCATCAAACCCTTTATCGCTTCACTAGCAAAAATTCGGCAATGACGTTAATAACTGCAACGTAGCTGCTGAGCGCATCGCTCGTGTGGTACATCGCCACAGGGGAATCGGCGTACCAGCCGTTGTGTTTGACACGGCTACATACTTGACTGAAGGTTACAACGACGAGACACTCATATCCAACCGATGATGGCAGAAAATCGGCAACGACGGTAATAAACACAACGAAAATGGTTGCCCGATGAACTCGTGGAAGTTGAAGGGGGAAGCACGCAGATCACACGCCACTTCATTGCAAACATCTACGAAGACAATCATATGTATCAGTTTGTAAGAGTGAAGGAAAATGTATCAGTTTGGATCTGTATCTGTACGTACTTCAGATATTAGAATGTGTGGGTCATTTTGGAAATGTAACCGATTGAATATGTATCAGAGTTAATCTAAAAGTTTGCATGTAGTTTCTGAATCAGATTGAATAGGTATCAGATTTAATATAAAATGTCTTCAGATTGAATAAGTATCGGACTTAATCTAAAAGTTTGCCTGTTGGCATGATTCGGAATCATATTTAGTATGATAAAAATTGGAATGTGAATGATTGACTGTTGTAACAAAAATTACAGCATCCAACAAATATGCTCAAAGCGCACAAAGGGCAAAATTATCCAAACGGGGCGCGTTGAGCAAATTCGTTATCGACGCAACTTTAGCTCAACGCGCACAATGGGCATAATTCTACTAGGTATGCGCGTATAACAGTTGTTCATAAACTACCTTATATGCTCAAAAAGCGAACACCTGGCTTTGCTTGTTGTGTGCATTGAGCAATTATGTTATGTCATAGAAAATTGCTACATGCGCAGACTTGCTTCATTTGATGTTTTGCACTTTGATGTAATTTGTATTCGAAACGGAATTGTGACCGATCACAAAGGGCACAATTTTTCCTGTTGTGCGAGTTGAGCTATTTTTTAGTGGCTATCAGTTTATCCCAACGCACACAACTTAGGCAGTCATTAATCATTATTGAGCAGAACATCCGGCAGGTAGCAATCCGATGTATATTCATGATCACTGCTCTGTATATTCACCAGCACTGCTCTGTAGACTCGAGGGGTCTCTTAGGTAGACCAAAGGTCCCAATATATCGCCGTTGTGCGCTTTGAGCAATTATGTTAACCATTAAAAATTTGCACGGTACGAGCAGCAATTAATGTGGAGATATCAGCAAATAAAACTGAATGGGCGAGTAGGAGTTTTGTTGCATACTAATAAAATTGCTCACCATGCACAACAGGTCAAAATTATTTGTTCTGGTCGTGGTGACTGGTAAGCAATTGTAGTAACCACTAACAATTTGTCCCAAAAGACGTTCAACGGGCAAAACTTATCAATGAGAGTTTGTGATAAGAAATTTTGTTAGACAATAACATATCTGATACAATAACCCTATGCTAACTTGGACTATTTGATACACTACAATGATACATTCTCATCGCATAACAATTTGGAACAAAGGTTGATGTTATTAAAAAATATTCAGAGAGCAAAACTGGCACTAATATTGCCAGTTTTGCCGTTGATCAATTTTGTAGGTAAAGACATAATTACTCAACACGCAAAATGGGCAATATTACAACAGTGTTGCGCTTGGTGTAATTGGTATGATAAACAACATCAATTCATACCGATGATAACATTTGCACATTTCGAAAGCCATGATAAATTTTCATGCTACAAAGTGGTCAATATGTATACAAAAAATCTTATTACATTGATCATACGTTGTATCTTACAAATACTAAATATCATCAGCGGTAGCAATATCCGTACCTTCTACCCTCTTACGAAATAACTGCATCCTCCGCTCATAACCAGCCAGCCATCCTTCTGCCACAGCATCATGCTTTCTTGTCCACCCAAGTGAAGTTGGAGGGATAGGACCAGTTGGGTCAAGTTTAACGAAAACAAAGTGATTATTGTTCACATGACCCAACGTTATGTGGCGTCTGGAGGCTGCGGGTACTGGAGGAGTTCTCAAGGGAAAAAATGTCACACACATCCGAGGTGCAAGCATATGTACTACACAGTTGTAGCATGAGGCAATGACATGTGCCATTTTCTGGCATCTGCATCCATTTATCCGGTACTGCACGTGCATCAGTAAGATAGTTCACTGCCTCCAAATTCTCATTATATGCTGCCTCACCCATAACACGCCTGTACAAGACATTGTATATCCGCATCTCACCGAGCAATTCAGATCTGACACGCAGCCATGCAGATTGATCCAAGCCCAGTTGAACTGCCAGAGCCCTGTACCCACAGTTGCCATCTGTTTCCACGGCAACAATGCCCACAATAAGGGGTTGTAGATAGGCAGGAAAATCCAACCAAAATGGTATGAGGTATTTTTCAGGAAAATCATCAACATAATCATCATGGGGAAGCGAAGGTTTCGGCTTCTTTATTTGAAGTTTCGCATGCCTACTACTTTCCTTCACAGGCTTCCTCTTCAATTTAGGCATCTCCTTCGCCGCCGCCTTATGCTCCACAATCGAATGCAACCGTGGAGCCTTAACAGGCTTCCTCGTCACTGTAAGCTTCTCCGTCTCATCCAAAAGCTGCTCAGAAATCACATCAACCAGTGGAGAAATTTGTTTAAGCATGTCATCCATCTCCTCATGCTCATCAAAATACGTAGCCACAGCCGTCTCCTCCTCCCTCCCAGCAGTCTGAGCATCCACATTATGATCCACCGTCTCCACCGTCGCCCCCAACTCCAACGTAAGCTCCGCTTGCATCAACCCAGCATCCACTATCTTCTCATCCTCCACATCCTCCACATTCACCTCATCCACCTTCGACTCCTCATTCACCCCCGCTGCATACTCCCCCTCATCCATCTCAGCAGTCTGGTCATCCACATTACGTTCCATCGTCCCCGCCGTATCCACCAACTTCCCAGTATGCTCCTCAGCAATCAAATCAGTAGCCACTGCCTTATCATCCTCCTCCTCATTCGCCTTCTCCTCATACACATTCGGCTCCACAGTCTCAGCCGCTGCATTATCCTCCACCACCTCCTCAGCATTCTGCATCTCCACGTTAAGAGCAACCGTCTCCTCTGGTTGACTCGGAAAACGCGCACGGGGCACGCCTTCCACTCCCATGCGTAGGAGTGTCAATGCAATAAAAATAACCGGTGAGTACCGGGTCGGATCACAGGGACAAGTCGTTCTATATTCACAAAATTGATCGATAACGAAAAATAAAGCGTGAAATAACCACCTCGCTAACGGTGGAAAAGTGGGAAAAAGTGTTGTGAAATCTAAAAAATCCTAAGTTGGTAGGGTTAGAGGGCCAAATGTGGAGTTAGGATAGCTAGGAGGGAGAGCATGGGTTGTGGGCTCATTAAAATTGGTGTTAATCAAGTCCTAATTACCCGCATATAACTCAATTGATTATCCGGCTAAGGACACTCAATCGGAAAATTTAGCTTTCATGAACACGATAATTAGCAATAGGGATGGATGTATCATCGTAGCACTAATCAAATATAAGCATGGTATTTTCTCAAATTGTGCCCTCTCGGATCTTAACCAATCAAATTGTGCCCTAATTACACACATCCAACATTAACATGAAATTGGGCAAGAGGGAATTAGGGCTAGAATTAGCAACCAAACACAATGAAACACAAACCAAGCAAATTAACACTACCCAATCATACTAAACAAGATGATATTCATAAGCAAATTCATCAAAGTTCAATACAAAGAGAGATATCAAAATTACACAAGAGAAGAGGGAAGAGATCACCAATCTCTCAAGAAATGAGGCTCCCCTCTCACTTGGGCACCTCCTCCAAGCTTCCCAAGCTCCAATGGCCTACTTCCCTCGCCCTAGCCCTAATGGGGAAGAAGAACCCCCAAGAAAACCCTAAAAATCGCCCACAAACAGCTGTTGGCCGAAAAAATTGAGAAGAAGCCTCACAAAAAACGCACAGCCGCACTTAATTCCCATTGGGGGTCGGGTCGGGCATCAAAGCCGCCGCCCGCTGCAACTCGGGGCGCCCACATCCGCTTAGAAATGAGCACAGCGCGCGCGTGGGCCTTTCTAATTTTGTTTATACTTGCCGTTTTCGGCCCGCTGCAAAGGAGCGGGCGCTGTGTCCGCTCGCCCGCAAACGTGGGCCGGCCCGCGAAGGGGGAATTCTTATATATATAATTTTTTTTCCAAATGCTGCAGCGGCAGCAAGCGGGCCGGCCCGCAAAGCAATTTTTTGCTTTTTTGTTTTAATTAAAATGTCGCTGCAGGCCGGCGCAAATGAAAAAAGGGAGCGGGCTGGCGCCACGTGGCACCCTCAAATTAAATCCCTTTACTGGTTTTTTAAACCCTTTTCTCCTCCAAATAATTCCAAAAAAAATACCTAGGAGTCCCAGAAAAATCCCAGAAAATTCTGAAAAATCCCCACCCAGGAGTACCCGAAAAAAATGAGAAGGAGAAATTAGTCCATTTGATGAGCAATTAATTTAATGACTATTATAAATACAATATTGACTCCCAATAATCTATATAAAATATTCCAATCCTCAAATAATTCCCAAAAAATAGCGATATGATCACAATAATAGCAGGAGCATATGAAAAATAGTAGGAAGCCAATAAAGACGATAAAAACCGTATTTTGTGCCAAGAATGAGAATAAGCCCCGAAAATGACATAAAGTGAAAATATACCCAAAAAGAGCACAATTAAGCCTAATCTTTAGCACAAAATGGGGGTAGTTAGTGGGGGAAATATGCAATTTATATCCCGAATCACACCCCCCAACTAGATTTTTGCTAGTCCCTAGCAAAATATGCGATAATTTCGGATTAAATTGAAAAACATGCACCAACTCAAGATATCCTCATGGTGACTCAGAAATAGTATTTCCAATTGATTTCAAAGCCAATATACCAAATGTATGAAAGTAAACAACAAATGAAACTCCTCTCAATCCAATTAAAAGAAAAGTAAGGAAATAAGCACCGTATCACATATATCGGGAAATATCACGATGTCAAATTTTCAAATTTTCATGGAAATGGCCAAAACAAAAGAAAATTTCTTCTAAGTGGTGGGGGATAAGATTGCATCACTCATGTTGCTTATTCGTTCATTTTTTTCTTTTTCTTTTCTTTTTCTCTTTTTTTGTATGTTTTTGGATTTTGTATGTTCATGTTTTGTATTCACGCGATAACGCTATAAATGCAAACACGACCACCAATACCAACACGTGATAACGCTACATAGGCAAAGGGATGGAATGATCCCCTAAATCTCTTCTTTGGCGTCCTCCCCACTGTTTCGTGGGGCACCAGCTACTCAATTTGATTAGAAAGAAACATTCACTTATACTAACTTTTTTTTTCACTCCAAACATGAGTTAGCAACTCATCCACCCATTCCTACGAAGAAAACAAAGCATACACAATATGGCCACATCCAATCCAACCAAAAACTACACCATTCATCCCAAATCATGAAATCGCTTACACCAAACTTTTCCCAAATTGTTTCAAAAAGATATCACGACGTATAAAATAGATTCATACATGGCATATTAGCATTTAACTCCAAATTGGAAAAGAAATGAAAACTTGTCAATCAAACATCGAAGAAATGATACCAAAATGATAATCCGAAAAAATTGCATGACATGAAAGTATGTAGGGACTACATAAAGCTAATGGCGTAGGGACAAGGAGGCTAAAATATAATATGCAATAAAAATCATGGGATGAGGCGAAACATGGAGGGATCTCAAAAAAAAATTAACACCAAAATCCTAACAATCCTAAAGATTCTAACACTCTCCCCCCAACTTAAAATAAGCATTGTCCTCTATGATGGAAGAGTATCAGATCTTGGCAAAAGATCCTAGAAAAGAGAAAAAATACGAAAGCAAAACTAACTAATTTTTTATTTATTTACACTACTTAAAGGAAAGAATACACCTTAGCAAAAGGCGGATCCAAAATGTGTAATGGTGGTGGCAACTGCTCGATCATATCCTTACGCTCCTCCGCGAGCGTCGCCACGTCCGATGCTCTACCTCCATTGCGAGCATCAATGGCAAGCGACACAACCCCAAGCATCTCCTTATGATGGATTCCTGCAAAATGTGAGAGATAGGTCGTGTCAAAAATAGTTGGGCGAGAGCGCCCATCCAAGTGAAAAGCCTGCCAAAATGGGTCGTCGAAATGAATAAATAAATTTACGCTCAAATGACGACAATCCGAATCATTATGATATGGAATTAAAAACTTTGATTCGGGGGTGGAGGGAAAAGAAAGATGGGAACTTCCCTGAAATGTGATGCTAGGTTCGGGATGATGCGCTGCCTCAGAAGGAGGTGGAAGTGGCTGCAGAGAGAGAACTGGAGTAGGAGGAAGCTCGGGCTCAATATATACCATCTCGCAATCCCCGTCACTATCCTCTTCCTCGACATCGACATCAACAATCTCTGCGGCACTCCCCACAACTGATAACTGCTCCTGACAAACCTCCTCGATGACTGGCAAGTGCGCATCCTGAGGCAAGGGAAGTGACATCAGTGACGGGACTGGAGGTAGACTCGTCTCGGGCAAATCCAAGCACACATCATCCTCGCCATCCCAGAAATAGTCCATCTCACTCGTCCTCCCAAAGTACTCAATCGCCTCAACCTGTGAAGCTAACTCTAAAGTGGAATGTGGCTCAGGCCCCATAGTGTCCTTAATCTGCTCTGGGCCATCATGCACATTCGCTTCATCCTCAACCTCAAAGTGAAAATGCATCATGTCACCGTCGTGGTCGACACGCACTCCATCATCCGTCTCCTCTGACTCATCAAAATATATGTGCTCAATGTCCTCTACCTGGCTCGCATGCAACCCATCCTTCTGCTCTGCTCTGTATCCCATGGGGTCGCAAGAAAAAGAGCCCAAAGGTGGCTCCTCAAGCTGACACTGGACATGATGCACTGCATCCTGAAGTGGAAACTGGGACTGGCCATCATCCTCATATCCAAGTGACGGCTCTCCAGATGGCGCATTCTGCTCCCACTCTCCAAGGTCCCTCAGGTAACACCATGAATCCTCGGTCGAATAATCAAAGAACTCCCCACCATAACTCATCTGCACAAAATCCCGACCAGATGGCGATAATCCTGTGTAGAAGCTGTAGAAGATGATCCTCGTGAAAGCTCTGGTGTGGGCACGCAAGCACCAAATCTGTAAAGCTCTGCCAAGCCTGATGGTAGGCCTCCCACTCAGCCTGGATAAAGCTCGCTATATGCTATATGGCCTGCCGCCCATGTATCTGCTCCAAAAAGATAGGCAAAAACACTCGGAGAAATTCAGCCTGAAATGACAACCAAGTAAAATGTGAGTCGAGAGACAATGAATCAAACTAAAGTCTAGCATCATCTTGCAAAGAAGAGGGAAAAAATCTGAAGTATATGCAATCATCGCTAATGTTCCCACCAAGACATGCATACATCCACTCTTCAAAATTTTTAATATGTAAATGAGGGTTTTCCCACTCCGTGCCATGAAAGTATGGCGGAAGTGAGATATCCTCCAAAGCAATGTCTGAAAAATCTGAAGATGATGCCATGTTTTAAAAAAATTCCAAGAAAATGACAATAAACAACCAAAAGACTCAATAGGTGGAAAATAAATAAAATGTAAAGACACACACTAAGAGATAGAAGTATCACACTAAAACTTTCAAAATCAATCAAAAATTACTACTAATAAAAACCGTTGTCCCCGGCAACGGCGCCAATTGGTTGACTGCGGAAGGACGCGCACAGGGCACGCCTTCCACTCCCAAGCGTAGGAGTGTCAATGCAATAAAAATAACCGGTGAGTACCGGGTCGGATCACAGGGACAAGTCGTTCTATATTCACAAAATTGATCGATAACGAAAAATAAAGCGTGAAACAACCACCTCGCTAACGGTGGAAAAGTGGGAAAAAGTGTTATGAAATCTAAAAAATCCTAAGTTGGTAGGGTTAGAGGGCCAAATGTGGAGTTAGGATAGCTAGGAGGGAGAGCATGGGTTGTGGGCTCATTAAAATTAGTGTTAATCAAGTCCTAATTACCTGCATATAACTCAATTGATTATCCGGCTAAGGACACTCAATCGGAAAATTTAGCTTTCATGAACACGATAATTAGCAATAGGGATGGATGTATCATCGTAGCACTAATCAAATATAAGCATGGTATTTTCTCAAATTGTGCCCTCTCGGATCTTAACCAATCAAATTGTGCCCTAATTACACACATCCAACATTAACATGAAATTGGGCAAGAAGGAATTAGGGCTAGAATTAGCAACCAAACACAATGAAACACAAACCAAGCAAATTAACACTACCCAATCATACTAAACAAGATGATATTCATAAGCAAATTCATCAAAGTTCAATACAAAGAGAGATATCAAAATTACACAAGAGAAGAGGGAAGAGATCACCAATCTCTCAAGAAATGAGGCTCCCCTCTCACTTGGGCACCTCCTCCAAGCTTCCCAAGCTCCAATGGCCTCCTTCCCTAGCCCTAGCCCTAATGGGGAAGAAGAACCCCCAAGAAAACCCTAAAAATCGCCCACAAACAGCTGTTGGCCGAAAAAATTGAGAAGAAGCCTCACAAAAAACGCACAGCCGCACTTAATTCCCATTGGGGGTCAGGTCGGGCATCAAAGCCGCCGCCCGCTGCAACTCGGGGCGCCCGCATCCGCTTAGAAATGAGCACAGCGCGCGCGTGGGCCTTTCTAATTTTGTTTATACTTGCCGTTTTCGGCCCGCTCCAAAGGAGCGGGCGCTGTGTCCGCTCGCCCGCAAACGTGGGCCGGCCCGCGAAGCGGGAATTTTTATATATAATTTTTTTTTCAAATGCTGCAGCGGCAGCAAGCGGGCCGGCCACTTGGCCGGCCCGCAAAGCAATTTTTTGTTTTTTTTGTTTTAATTAAAATGTCGCTGCGGGCCGGCGCAAATGAAAAAAGCGGAGCGGGCTGGCGCCACGTGGCGCCGCCTGGTTACGCCACGTGGCGCCCTTAGATTAAATCCCTTTACTGGTTTTAAACCCTTTTCTCCTCCAAATAATTCCAAAAAAATACCTAGGAGTCCCAGAAAAATCCCAGAAAATTCTGAAAAATTCCCAAGACTTCCAGGAGTACCTGAAAAAAATGAGAAGGAGAAATTAGTCCATTTGATGAGCAATTAATTTAATGACTATTATAAATACAATATTGACTCCCAATAATCTATATAAAATATTCCAATGCTCAAATAATTCCCAAAAAATAGTGATATGATCACAATAATAGCAGGAGCATATGAAAAATAGTAGGAAGCCAATAAAGACGATAAAAACCGTATTTTGTGCCAAGAATGAGAATAAGCCCCGAAAATGACATAAAGTGAAAATATACCCAAAAAGAGCACAATTAAGCCTAATCTTTAGCACAAAATGGGGGTAGTTAGGGGGGAAAATATGCAATTTATATCCCGAACCATCATCCGTCTCCACCAACTCCCCAATAACATAATCCTCTACATTCAACTCAGCAGCCACTGCATTCTCAACCACATCCTCCCCATACACATCATGCACCCTCGGCTCCACATTCTCATCCGCTGCATTAACCTCATCCTCCTCCTCAGCATTCTGCTCCTGCCCACTAAGAGCCACCTTCTCAGCATCTGCTCCATCAGATTACGACCCACCTCCTCATCCTTTCAGTAAGCAGCCACTGCAGTCGTCTCCTCAGCTACATCCACCTTCTCCTCATTCCCCTTCTGCTCCTCCTCAACATTATCCACATGCTCCATAAGCTCATCACCCACAATTCTACACGATGATGCCAACTCCTTCAATTTGTTTACAATACCCACACACTGCCCCCGTAGTAATCGGTTACGTGCATTATAAATTGATTTGATTGGTGTTTCCTTGAAGGATTTAGTTTCCTTCAGGCCTTTCAAAATTGCTGACGGGGGCACCTTTCTATTTGCCAAGTCTTGCAATGCTTCCACCTCCTTTTCCTGCAACTTCCCATCGTCGGAATGGCCCTCGACATAATTAGCAGCTTGATGGTTGTGCCTGTCATCAATGCCTGTTAACATCCACTCACCGCTATCACCCACCTGATTACCACACAATTTGAACGAACATCCACACTTGGTTCTAACTGGCCAGTTGGTCTTTTTTACCGGTCGGTGTCCCCTGTAGTTCATGCTTCTTGCACATGCATAGTAAGCAGCAGGAGTCCTATTGGATGTTTTACTCATACTCGACGCACTTGTAACAATCACATGCCCCTGATGTCGCCCGACGCTCTTTATCCACTGAAAGAGCTCCTCTCTACTATTAAAAAGTTGCATTATTTTAAATTTGGCTGTATAATTCATATAAACATATATCAAACAATTCATACAACTAATTGGACCAGTAAGCAAAAATTGGTTTTATTATTGCCGAAAATATAAATCAATATTACCTCGGAATTTTTTAGCATCTCCATCAATCTCAACTGTATCTGCAGGCAAGTAACAACAAAAAATTTCTCCTTTTATTTCTACACATTGTAATAAGAATATCATTAAAATGTACTTAACAGTATATACTTACCAAATCTGGATTTCAACAAATTTAGGTTGAAAACCCCTAAACCGATTGCTATCGCTTCACCGATTTGTTTGAACGCAGCAGTTGACACTGTGATGTAAATGTCGAGCCCAGTAATAAAAATCAAACCTTTGGAATTTCCGTCTGTGCGCCTTGAGCAATCTATGAAAAAATTACCGTTTGATATTTCGCCTTGAACAATCTGTGAAGGTTATGTCTGTGAGCGGTGAGCAGAATTTATCAAGGGGTGAAAGAGGGTCATAACGGGTAAAAATTTTAACCCGTTATGCGCTTCGAGTAAATTCTGTGGTTTAGTTGGCATATTTTACTCAGCGTGCACAACAGTTATATTTTAACACGATTTGGACCGTTTTGCGCGCTGAGTAATCTTACACAGATTGACATCAGTAACAGTAATCGTTAATAATTACGACGCTGAGAACAATTTTGCCCGGTTGTGCATGCTGAGTAATACTAAATTTTGGGTTTAATATATATTCTATTAGATTACTCATATTCTTATGCCGATGTTAACAAAATTATTAATGCTAATAAAATAATATAATATTGACGTTATAACTATCATAATTTGTATTAATTAACAGCCGTAAGAAATACTGGATAGATACGTGTGTTATTAAGCATACAAAATCTAGTATATATCGGTTTGTACCCGTTCACCAAATAATTAGTATGAGGGAAACTTGATTAGTAGGTCTATCGTTGAGCATAACTTATAGATACGATACATTACAGCACGGCATACAGATGATAACTTTGCACATTTAGGCAGACATGATAAAATTTCCTGCTACCAATCTGTCAATATGAAATAAACAATCCATATTAAAATGATACAACGTTTTATCCTGCAATATTTCAATAACGTCAACGGTTGCAATATCGTGACCAAATACTATTGACTGGAATTGATGCATCCTATCCTCATAAGCAGCTGGCCATCCGTCTGCATATCGGAACGGTATCTTAGCCACATACTTGTAGTCGGAGGAATAGGACCATCTGGGGCAAGTTTAACATTAACGAAGTGATTATTGTTCACATAACCCAACGTTATGTGGCGTCTGGATGATAGGGGTACTGGAGGAGTTCTTAAAGGAAAATATGTCACACACTGATGAGGTGCAAGAATATGTACTACACAATCGTAGCATCATGCGATGACATGTGCCATTTTGGCATCTGCATCCACCATTTAGCTTTTGGATGGTCTAACAAATGGCTCAATACCACTACATTCTTTTTAAATTCCATGGCTCCCATAAGTTGTCGGTACAAGCCGTTGTGGTTCTGCATCTCTTCTCGCAAGTCATATTTGACCTGCCTCCACTCATCCTCACCCAGGCCTAATTGAGCTGCCACAGCCCTATACCCACAGTTTCCATCTGCTTTCACATCTACGACGTGCACTATAAGGGGTCGTAGACACTCAGGAAAAGCGTTCCAATAAGGTATTATTATGTCAGTAGCCAAGTCATCATCACTATCATCATGTGGAATTGATTGTTTCGACTTCTTTATTGTACGTTTCCACAACGGTCTACTTCTTCCCTTACCCGGCTTACACTTCAATGTAGACATATCCGTCATCTCAACATGCTGCTTAGCAATCATCGCAACCAGTGTAGAAATTTGCAGACGTAGAACCTCATGCTCCTTCTCAAAGGCCTTAGCCACTGCATTCTCATCCTCCTCCTTCTCAGCAGTCTGCTCCGCCTCATTACTATCCACCTTATCATCCTCCGCACCCATCTTTCCAGTATGGTCCTCCTCCTGCAACTCAGCAGGCACTGCATTCTCCGAAAATGCCTCCCCCACCTTCTGATCCTCCCCCACCTTCTGATCCTCCCCCACCTTCTGATCCTCCACCTCATTAATCCGCAGTAGTTTCCAATTTATGGTCATCTCCCCCAAAGTCTGTAGCCAAGTCATGCCGAGTATGACTTCGGTGCTCCCCAGGTCCAGAGGTAAAAAGTCTGCAATAATCTGTATCCCCTGCATGGTCAGCACCAGTCCCCTGCAAACTCCTCGGCTTCTCTCCTTCTTCCCTGTCCCCATCATCACACTAAAGCTGCCGCAATCTGTCAGCTGAAGCCCCTGCTGTGCCACCACCCTCCTGGAAATGAAATTGTGGGTAGCCCCACTGTCAATAATCACAGTCACCTCCTGGTCACCGATCTCTCCCCTCAGCTTCATGGTATGGTTCGGTGTGAACCCTACCACGGAGTTGAGGGACACCTCCGCCATGTCCAACTACTGGCCCTCCAGCTCCTCCTTTGCCTCAGCGGCCTCCTCCTTGACATTAGACTCGCTGTCTTCATCCTCCAACAGGACAAGCTCATCACCCATAATTTTATCAGCTGATGCTAACTCCTTCAACTATTTTACAAAACCAACCTTCTTCCCCCGTTGTAACCGGTTACGTGCATTATAAATTGCTTTGATTGAGGTTGCATTGAAGTTTTTATTTTCCTTCAGTAATTTCAAAATTTCAGCTGGCCGAACCTTGATATTTGCCAAGTCCCGCACTGTTTCCATCTCCATTCCCTGCAACGTCCTTTCATCGGAATGGCCATCCACATATTTAGCTGCTTCATGGTTGTGCCTTCCACAAACGACTATTAACTTCCACTCTCAATGCCCACGCCCACCATATAACCACGCAATGAGAACGGACAGGAACACTTCTTGGTTTTAACAGGCCTGTTGGTATTTTTTAGCTTTCGGTGTCCCCTATACTCACCGCTTCTTTCACATGCAAAGTACACTGCACGATGCCCTTTGGTCATTTTACTTAATCTCCCCAAACGTGTAATAATCACATGCCCATGTCTTAACCCGACGTTCTGTATCCACTGAAACAGCTCTTTTCTATCCTTGAACAGTTGATTGGTGGTAAAGTCGATTGTAAAATCCATCTGATCCTCAAAGATTTAATGCATTATTGTCGAGAAGATAAATCAATATTACCTTGGATTTTTGTACCAACTCCATCAATCTCAACTGTGGATGAATGCATGTAAAATCAAAATAAGAAAGGCAAATGAACTGTACTTAAAAGTATAGACTTACGAAAGAGTCGATTTCGAAAAATTTAGGTCAAAAACCCTTAAATCGATTGCTCTCGATTCAACTCTTTGTTTGATCGCAACAGTTGACTAAGTGATGTATCCTTCGAGCCATGAAATAAAAATCAAATCTTTTGGAATTCGGTCTGGGCGACTTGAGCAATCTTTGAAAAAACTTACCGTTTGATATTCCGTTGTGAGCAATCTGTGGAATTGTCTGTCAATTCACTGCGAGCAGAAGGTATCACGGGGCAATTTCGGGTCCTATCTGGTCTACAATAATTTACCCGTTGTGCTGGTTGAGTAAACAAGTCTAGTTTGAAATAGTAATGGCAAATAACCCTTCCACATGTGCACATGGACTTGATCAAAATGGTTGTGTGCGGTGAGCAATTTTGAATTTTGATTGGTTGTGGGCGATGGCAATTCTGAGCTTTAAGTGGTTGTGGGCGGTTGCAATTCTGAGCTTTGAGTGGTTGTGTGCAGTGAGCAATTCCGAGCTTTGAGTGGTTGTGTGCGGTGTGGAATTCTGAGTTTTGCGTGGTTGTGTGCAGTGAGCAATTCAGAGTTTTGCGTGGTTGTGTGCGGTGAGCAATTTCGAGCTTTGAGTGGTTGTGTGCGGTGAGCAATTCCGAGTATTGTGTGGTTGTGTGCAGTGAGCAATTCCGAGTTTTGCGTGGTTGTGTGCGGTGAGCAATTTCGAGCTTTGAGTGGTTGTGTGCGGTGAGCAATTCCGAGTATTGTGTGGTTGTGTGCAGTGAGCAATTCCGAGTTTTGCATGGTTGTGTGCGGTGAGCAATTCCGAGTTTTGGGTGGTTGTGTGCGGTGAGCAATTCTGAGTTTTGCGTGGTTGTGTGAGGTGAGCAATTCTGAGTTTTAGGTGGTTGTGTGCGGTGAGCAATTCTGAGTTTTGCGTGGTTGTGTGCAGTGAGCAAACAGCTAGACGGTTCATAGAGGAAAACTTTTACATTTTTGCCATCCCATTGTTCGCGATGAGTAATTTGCAATATGGACCAAAATTTTTACTTATAAGTATATACAAAGGCATCATAACAGCTTCCATATTCGATCAGTTTTGTGACCTAAGGCGTGAAAAGGTAACGAGATAGGGTTTCATCAACAAAAATTATTCTAATTCGCTGATCTATATAGACTATAAGAGTTCCTGCTTATATCAAACGAAGATCCTTAAGGCAGAGCAAAAGATTTGTGTCATTGGGTTGGGGTGCCCTAAAATAGTCGACTGCGGATGCATTGCATCATAAAGTTGGTAAACCTTTAATTGATGCTAATTAATTTGGTATTTATTAATAATTTCAGAAATTGATTGATGCAATGTACTTTTGGTACATGATTGCACAGAAATTACGAAGATTGAGATGGACTCGGTACACATTGAGGGGATCTGTGATGAAGCAGACAAAGAAGCAAATGTTAGAAATTATTTCGCTGTATTAACTGACTAATTTACTAGAAAATAAAGGAAAACATCTAGTGACTATGTTGGTATGTGGTACTTAATTCAGCGTATTGTCGAAGGATCAGAGGTTAATGAAGATTAAACAAATCAGTTCACAACAAATAAAATTTTCACCAGCATAGAAGAGCTTGGTAAATGGGTAAAAGTGGTCGGTGTGAAAACAAGGAATATGGTTGTTACAAAATCATCAAATATGAGTACAAAGGGCAGTAGGGTCCCAACTTATTATTTTTGTTGTGAAAGAAGTGGGACATATCGGCCACACAGGCCTATATCGGCCAAAAAATCTACTCGAAGCAAGAAGTGTTCATGTCCCTTCTACTTGATGGCTGATGGTGTGGCAACAGATAAGTGGATTTTGATAGTTGTATGTGGTATTCACACCCATAAACCCGCAATGTACATAGAGCGACATCCAGATGAGAGGAGGTTAGGAGGGGGGAGATGGTCACAGTGAGAGACTTGACAAATAGATTGCTTAGGCCAAGGGAAATCTTGAAATACCTGAAGGAAAATGATAATGTAATATCTACCACAATCAACACTATATATAAATCCAGACAGAGGATGAAGGCAGGGGAAATGGCCTGGAGAGCAGAAATACAGCTACTCATTAATCTAGTGACAGAGCGTAATTACATTGTGTATCATAAATTGGACGAAGAGACAAATGCAGTGATGAATATATTTTGGGCACATCCGTAGTCAGTTGATTTATTACAAAAATTTCCAGAGATTCTGGTTATGGACTGCGCGTTGAAGACCAACCGCAACAGGCCACCATTGATGGAGATGTATAAGGTGACATCCACATATATTCAGTTCGTGGCTGAATTTTGTTACATGGAGTCCGTATGTGAGGATAACTACTTGTGGGCCTGGGAGAAGTTGAGCTCATTGCTACATGGATACAGGATACCACGTGTAATTTTGACAGCACTGGAGCCAGTACTTATGAATGCCATTGGCCATGTATTTCCATCTGTGGTGCACCAATTATGTAGAATGCACATATCCAAAAATATTGTCAAAAATTGCCAGCCCTCTTTTGAAGATCAAGAAAAATGGTTAGGTTTCATCTCTAGCTGGAATTTATTCGTGGGGGCACACAATGAGGATGAGGATGTTGCAAAACTTAAGGCATTGGAGACAGAGTACAAAGATTACACAAGGGCTGTGAGCTATGTGAAGACATCTTGACTGGACAAGTACAAGGAGAAGTTTATTTCTGTATGGACAGATAGCAATCTGTACTTTGAAAATGTCAGTACCAACAGAGCGCATACCAAAAGAGCCCAGACTGAACATTCTAAGCTTAAAAAGGCATTGGGTTCATCGGCCTGCAGTTTCTCTGCTTCTTAGCCAACCATACATGAATCATTAGAGGGGCATCATATCGAGATCAAGACCTCATTCGAGAAATCTAAGATCATATTGCAATATAATGTGCATGGGTTCTTGTTCAGGGAGCTGATAGGATTTACATCCGCTGAGGCGTTGAAGATAATGTCTGTGGAAGCTGATAAATCTGACTCTGTGGGAACGGACCAATGCGCAGGTGATTATCTAGCAAGAATGGTTTATGGAGTACCATGTGCCAATGAGATTAGCAAATTTACAAGGGAAAATCGCCACATTCCCTTAGATGCTGTAAATGCTCGTTGGAAGTAGCTAGACATGGAGGCTAAGACAGAGTTGATGTCTGAAGGAGATGGCTTATACATGCTGAATTAGAGCACATACACAAGCTCTATGTTCAACTTGATGGGACGAGGAAGCAGGAGTTGTTAATTAAGTTGAAGGATCAAGCTACCCCGGCAACAAATTCGATTACAGAGCCACAAGTTAATGTCCTGTTCAATGGAAGAAGAAATAGGGATAATAATTTGACAAATGTAGATACATCCACCCCCATTGAACCAGCTCATTTTGATCATGTCTTATCCGATGTGGTTAGTTGCTCTGCTCCAATTCCAATTGAAATCTCACCGAAACAAGAAACCATCGGCCGTGTCCAGCCGAGACGGTCCCAAAGGATCAAAAATATGTCTGCTTCAATTCCTCCTCAACATGCTAGAAAGAAACCAACTATCATAACCGTGCCATCTGGCAGTATTTCTGTCGTTTCTGCTACCGCTTCATTTGCAGTAGCAAATTATGCAGCTAATGACGCTAGAGCCGTTGAAGGAGGCATACCTTATATTGAGCAATTTCCCGCTGCAATCACCAAATATATATTAAACGTCACAGATGTGAAGGCAGATGGGAACTGTGGTTACATGGCTTTATCTTCACATCTAGGCATGGGAGAGGACCAGTGGATGGTGGTCAGAAGAGTTGCTTGAAGAGTTGCGTGAACACTATGATGTGTACATAAAGGTGATGGGTGAGGAAATTGTACAAGAACAGAAAGACTCAATTTACTATATAGATGACCACCCCCTGAAGCAATATTGGATGACATTCCCAGAAGTTGGACATATAATCTCAAGTTGTTATAACTGTGTAATACATCTGCTGTCAATGCAACAAAGTCATTCATTTTTTCCGTTAAGATCAGGACCAGACCAAGGTACGAAACGTGGTCCCTTCACCATAGGTTTTGTAAATAATAATCACTTTGTAAAGATTCAACTTAAGGATAGAAGCCCGGTCCTACCGGTAATATGGCATTGGAAGGATTTCCACCTTCCTGCGGCCAAAGGATGGGCGGAAGACCTTGAAGAGAGGATGCGACAATTCGAGAAATTAATCACTAAATATGTAGGCAAATATCCCACGGTACATACTATATCATCAGGTGATTGAATGTATAATTTGTGCTAATGTTGTGTCCGAGTTTATAATGAAAGTATATACTGAAATTTTTGGGATTTGTGTACAAAATTTATGGGATTTCTGCACAATGGGAACTCAACATGCCATAATGGCTTTGCTTGTTGTATGCGTTGAACATTTATGTTATGAGATACAAAATTGCTTAATTCGCACGACTGGCGTAATTTTGACAGTTGTGCGCTTTGAGCAATTTTTGTTACAGCATTAAAAATTTGCTCACCGTGCATAAAGTCCATAAAGAAGAATGCTAAGAGTTGATTGCATAATTGTGTGCTTTGGTATGTTATTGATGATGAAGACCTATGGTATACTGCATTAAAGGTGGTATTTATGTTGCATGAAGTGATTTCTACCTCTTCGCATTCTTGAATCTTGGTCTCCTTGACGATTGGTCTTCTTGAATTTATGGCATAAGTCCAATAGCTCAAGTTCGTTTAAAGGAAAACTCTATACATTACAATGTCGATGCATGTAGAGGCTATGTGAATGCTGTAGAAAATGCATCCAATGAAACACATTGACAAATCAGATTCATCCATACACATTAGGTAAAAGGTGTGGCCGGTGTGCGCACTGAGAAAAAATTGTATATCTGGTACACTGTGATGCTAAGCTCAATTCCAACACACTTCACGTGCACTATGTATATTCCCGGGCAACTTCAATATTTCACACCATCCATGTTCATTTCTGTGATGGATGTATGCTAATAGTTTTAATAGACACAAGAAATTAAGTAATCGGTGTACGAAGATCGCTAATTTTTGGCAAACAGATATTTATACTAACAAGCGGTAAAAGAATGCACCAGACGGTGTTCATTACCAATTGAATGTTCGGGGTTCATTAAGAACGCTTACACCATCACATGTTCACCTCTCAAAATATAAAACTACCAAAAACATTTGGTGTACTAAGATGCCACGATTCACACAGACGCCTCGATGGAGGGCTTGTTGGTAGCCAAACCGTCCTATGTTTGGGCCGATCCTCCACTGGACTCCCGACCAGATCGTTGACGCTTCCTCGCCTCAGCCTCATGCCTCACGTGGAGGAAGCGAGTTTCTCTCCAACTCGGCTATACGAGCCAGGAGACTGCTCCTTCTCTACGTACCATCGCTCTTCGGAGCTCTTCCAAACCACTGACATTGAGGCTGCCCGATCTTTAGCTTTCGCAACCTCCCACTCCGCCTGAGATCTACGGTCCCTCTCTTTCATCAGCTGCTCCTTCAAATCCTTAAGTTGAGATTCGAATGAAACCGCCTTTTTCCGCTTGGCAATCAACAATTGTACCACTCTGCGATGCAATTCCGCCCCGACCAATGATGTCTGCAGGGAATCATGGATAAGTAAGAGTAAAGCAACAGTATAAAGAGAAGACATTAATAGTTAACCTGGTAACTGCCATAAACGACTGAGTTATCGCCTTTCAATGTCAATTTGACCCAGGACACTTTGGTCAGTGGGAAGGATGGAGTTCTCCACCAGCCGACTGGCCACCCCCCTATCCACCAACAGACTCGCCTCTTAGACGGGGAAGAAGGGTCGGTGACGGTTCCCCCTAGTACCTTCTGATGGAACGTCAGTGGGCGGATTCAATAGCAATGCCCCCTCGTACGCCGGGGGATATAGCCTGCCGGAACGAGACCTCCTCATGACCACGTATCCCTTAGAGGAGTCTCAGGCAACTGCGGCTGCACATCCCCCATGTCATAAAGGGAACGGTTAACATCTACGTCACCGTCTCTTCTTTCCCCTGAAGACTGTCATTGCAAAGTTTCTTCGTCCCACTGACACGATTTCTCAGCCATATCTGCAGTGAAGGCACAAATCAACACGAATGGTGATATATCCCCAAATTTGGCGGGAGACATATCCCCCACTTGACCGGATGCATGGAGGGGGTTTATTGGGCCTTCGAGGGGTTTTTTTGCGGTCTGCTACAGTAATACTCCGAATTTGGCGGCAACTCAAATTTTTTGCTGGGTCCGGCATTTTGGTTGGCCATCTCTCTCGCTCTTCCGTTTGTTATTAAAAGTATAAATAAACGGAGATTTAATTACTCAATACGCACAACGGGACAAAATTTGAACCGTTGTACATGGTGAGCAAACATAATTTAATCACGCGCATTATGTGAGTAAATTTGGATCGTTGTGCGCGGTGACCGATTTTGATTTATTATACGAATTTTACTCATCGCGCACAAATGGCATTATTGTATACAGTTGTGTGAGGTGATTTATTATACGAATAAATGTTCACTTGTCATAATGGATACAAATATTCGCTGATATGGCGCTTACGAGAAAAAAATTTCGCAAACAAATTATCAGCAATTTCGGCAGATGGATTACCCGTCGAATTCTGGTTTGTGGTCCCACCAACATCTCACCTCATCCATCTCGTCAAATCAATAACGCAATTGCCATTTTATTTATTTATATATTTTCGTCTTATTAATGGCAATACGATGGTAACAAGTGAAAGTGGACCCCACAGAGGAATAACAATAGAATTTGGAGAGTCAATGTAGCAACCTCCGATGTATAAAAAAAGTATAGCAACCTACATCCAGTTTTTGTATGTCTGTTTATTAGACTATACTTAGCACATTCATTATGAATCTGTCTGTTTATTTCTCTCCCCCTATGGCATTATCCAAAAGGCAGGAGTAAAATAACAACAATCGTGCTAAATAAGAGTCTAAAGATGTATAAATAAAAAAAATCATAAATCCACATTATAAACTTAGGTGATAAGAAGAATGAGAGTCCAATATTAACATTGAGATACACGAAGGAAAACTAACATCTCAACTCACAACACATATAGAATATAACATACATAGAGACCATATCACAAAGTTCACACATATATGATCAACTAGTATACAATATGTGAATCCAAACAAAGAAACTGCAAGTTCATATAAATGTAGATATATAAGATCACATGGGTACAGAAAGCATGTATATCACCATGTGCATCAAACCGAACAAAATACATTATTCATGCTTATACCATCACTACCCAAAATAATCACCATACATACAACATTGAACTGCTCAACCCTAACCAAAACAAACAAAAAAATTCCAGTTGAGTGTCCAAAACAGCAACAGCAGCATCAGTCAATGTGGATGACTGATGGATCTGAGGGACGAACAGACTGGCAAAACATCATTCTGGCGGAGCGACGGGTATGGCAGGCTTGAGCCTTCTTCTAGGATGACAACGCACCCGTGGCAGAGGTTTTTGCCTGAGCATGAACGGGGTTCAGAACATTAGAAGGAACATGCACATAGCCTGGAGGAGGGGGGACAGAAACATGGTCAGTATTCTCAGACAGAGGAAACATGGCCTGAAGTTCGGCAGGAATGGGGACCCATGAAGCACGAAAGACTTGTACTGAAGCTCGAGAAGGAGAGTGAGCTTCTGATCCATAAAGGTAGCACAATTCTCAATTGAAGTGACACGGTCACACAATTGAGCGAGAAGGAAATCATCTAGAGGTACAAACGGAGGTGTATGGGGAGGTTGATCGGCTGGTTGAGAAGCGGGTTCAGCAACATTTGCTGAGGGAATAGGGTCACCAACTAGGGTTTCCAAGAACTCGCCAAACGATGGGGCGAAGAGGGTAGCTGCTCAGTAGGTGGAGAAGAGGGATCAACAAGAGAGATGTTCACGGTTTCTCCAGACGACCAGTAGGATCCATGAAAACCAAGAGACATAATCTAGGTTACACAAGCGGTGATAAATGAAAGGGGAAGATACTGTAGACTCGTCAATCGACTGACGAGAGTCAATCGAGCAAGCAGCCGAAGGAGAGAGAATCAATCGACAGATCGAAGAGAGAAGATGACGGAAAACGCCGGCGGAGTGATCGACTGAGAGTTTGAAAGGGGAAACAAAACGATTTTTTCAATCAGATGAGAGAGAAACTGTTCGGTCGAAATGAAGGATCTTGGTCATATATCGAAGGGGCAAATGAATCTGGGCCGTTGGATCGAAAAATCGACGGCTCAGATCAAAAGAACGAACCGCCACATTAGGAGAGAGTCGACTGATGAACAATAGTCAGTCGACTGGTTGAAATAATATGAGATGAGCTTAGGTTGACAGACAGTTGACTGTTGGGTAACATACAGTCGACTGTACAGGCGACAGTCGACTGTATTATACTCATCAGTCGACTAACTGAGAAACAATAAAGTCGATGATATAAACAGAGACTACTGACGAAATGGATAGGCACCTGCTGACTAAAATACAGTCGCCTGTTGATCCAACAGTCGACTGTAATTTTGTCATTAGTCGCTTGGACGAATGACACAGTCTGCCGAAAGAGAAGATAGAGTAGGGCAGTCGACTGTCGAAAGAAAGACAGTCGTCTGTCCTGGTCCAAAAATGCACAGTAAGGTCAAAATACAGAGGATAGGCACACTCACCCTAGGATCTATACTCTAACACAAAACTCATCACAAAATCAATATCAAAAGATAAATCATTTATTACTCAAATATCTTAAAACAGTCCGAAAACCCATGAAAACTACAAAATCTCAATAGCCTTTCTTAAAACCAATATATGATATATCAAATGAAGCGAGGCAACATGACGATATGAGTTCAAATGATGATATAACAAGTAAGTTGAAGTCTAAAATTTCAGATTCACCCATAATCTCTAATTATCCACGCAACCTCACAAATGAATCTTCTTTAAGAGGTTTTGTGAAGATGTCGGCGATTTGTTTTTGTGTTTCAATGTACTCTAATATGATGTCGTTCTTAGCTACATGATCATTGATAAAGTGATGTCTCACATCTATATGTTTCGTACGGGAGTGATGTACCGGATTCTTGGAAAGACATATAGCACTTTGGTTATCAACCATAATAGGGAGAGTATCACAATTGACACCATAGTCCTTAAGAGTGTCTCATCCAAAGAACTTGTGCACATTGAAGACCCGCGGTAATATATTTCGCTTCAGTCGTGGACAATGATACTGAGTTCTGTTTCTTGGAGAATCAAGAAACTAGGGAATTTCCTAGAAAATGGCAAGTGCCAATAGTACTCTTTCTATTGGATTTGCATCCGGCAAAGTCGGCATCACTATCTGAGATCCGCCTCATATGTGCTAGATTTAGGGTAAAGTAACCCATAATCTAGTGAATGATTGAGATAACGAAAGATTTGTTAATCGCAATCAAGTGTGACTTCTTAGGTCCAGCTTGATATCTAGCACACAAGCATACGGAAAACAAGATATCGGGCATACTAACAGTAAATAGAGCAAACTACCAAGCATACCTCGATACAGACGAACGTCTAGATGTGGGATAGCTTCTACTCTATTTGAAATAATATGAACAATACCATTTAAAAATGCACTTTTAACATCCAGTAGGAATAATTTGAAATTTTTATGAGATGCAAAAGTTAAAAGCAATCTAATATCTTCTACTCTAGCTACGGGGGCAAAGGATTCTTCAAAATCGATACCTTCTTCTTGCCGACAGCCTTGAGCTACTAACCTTGCTTTGTTCCTTGTGATGACCTCGTTCTCATCCGTCTTGTTCTTGAGGATCCACTTGGTCCCAATAACTTGGTGACCACTTGGAAGAGGAACGAGCTCCCAAACTTCATTTCTCTCAAATTGCATGAACTCTTCTTCCATTGCCACTATCCAAGAGCTATCCTTACATGCTTCTTGTATGTTCTTTGGCTCAATGGTAAAGACAAATGCGCAATGAGAGAATTCTTCAATTCTAGACATCGTTCAAACACCCACACCAATATCTCCAATAATTTGGTCATGAGGATGGTTGCGAACAGTTGGGTAAGTATTGGGAAATCCTGCATCAGTTGGAACATCTTCAACAATCTCATTAGTAGTGTTAGTCTCAATAAAAGAATCATTAATTTTAACGTTACCAAGAGAATCACATTATAGCATCTACACTATCAACAATAACATGAGGGGAATCAAAATCTTCATAAAATGCTACGTGTAGTGATTCCTTGATCGTTGAAGAGTTTTGTTGTTTATCCAGTAGGCTTTGCTACGTGTGGGATATCCAACAAAAATTCCTTCATCAGATGTTGGCTCAAATTTATCTAAGTTACCAAATATATCCAGTAGGATCCGCTTGTGCCTTGCACCGGATCCATTATATCAGTTGCCGACTGATAAACATGATACCCTGTCAATAGAGAGGATTACTGCCGTAAAGGTGGAGCCCGATATAAAAGATCAGGTGCCAAGCCACGTAAGGCTAGAAAGAAAGGGCACCGCATGGTCATTTACGTTTCATGTGGGTTACACACCACTTGTGCCTTGCACGGATCAATTATGTCAGTTGCTGACTGATAAACATGATACCCCGTCAATAGAGAGGATTACTGCCGTAAAGGTGGAGCCCGATGTAAAAGATCGGGTGCCAAGCCATGTAAGGCTGGAAAGAAAGGGCACCGCATGGGCATTTACGTTCCATGTGGGTTACACACCGCTTGTGCCTTGCACCGGCTCCATTATATCGGCTGTCGACTGATAAACATGATAACCTGTCAATAGAGAAGATTGCTGCCGTAAAGGTGGAGCCCCATGTAAAAGATCAGTAAGGCTGGAAAGAAAGGGCAGCGCATGGGCATTTACATTCCATGTGGGTTACACACCGCTTGTGCCTTGCACCGGATCCATTATATCAGTTGCCGACTGATAAACATGATACACTGTCAATAGAGAGGATTACTGTCGTAAAGGTGGAGCCCGATGTTAAAGATCGGGTGCCAAGCCACGTAAGGCTGGAAAGAAAGGGCACCGCATATGCATTTACATTCCATGTGGGTTACACACCGCTTATGCCTTGCACCAGATCCATTATATCAGTTGCCGCCTGATAAACATGATACACTGTCAATAGAGAGGATTACTGCCGTAAAGGTGGACCTCGATGTAATAGATCAGGTGCCAAGCCACGTAAGGCTAGAAAGAACGGGTATTGCATGGGCATTTACATTTCATGTGGGTTACACACCGCATGTGACTTGCACCAGATCCATTATATCAGTTGCCGATTGATAAACATGATTCCCTGGTAATAGAGAGGATTACTGCCGTGAAGGTAGAGCCCGATGTAAAAGATCGGGTGCCAAGCCACGTAAGGCTGAAAAGAAAGGGCACCGCATGGGCATTTACTTTCCATGTGGGTTAGACACCGCTTGTGCCTTGCACCGGATCCATTATATCAGTTGCCGACTGATAAGCATGATACCCTGTCAATAGAGAGGATTACTGCCGTAAAGGTGGAGCCCGATATAAAAGATCAGGTGCCAAGCCACGTAAGGCTAGAAAGAAAGGGCACCGTATGGTCATTTACGTTTCATGTGGGTTACACACCACTTGTGCCTTGCACCGGATCAATTATGTCAGTTGCCGACTGATAAACATGATACCCCGTCAATAGAGAGGATTACTGCCGTAAAGGTGGAGCCCGATGTTAAAGATCGGGTGCCAAGCCACGTAAGGCTGGAAAGAAAGGGAACCGCATGGGCATTTACATTCCATGTGGGTTACACACCGCTTGTGCCTTGCACCGGCTCCATTATATCGGGTGCCGACTGATAAACATGATAACCTGTCAATAGAGAAGATTGCTGCCGTAAAGGTGGAGCCCCATGTAAAAGATCAGTAAGGCTGGAAAGAAAGGGCAGCGCATGGGCATTTACATTCCATGTGGGTTACACACCACTTGTGCCTTGCACCGGATCCATTATATCAGTTACCGACTGATAAACATGATACACTGTCAATAGAGAGGATTACTGTCGTAAAGGTGGAGCCCGATGTTAAAGATCGGGTGCCAAGCCACGTAAGGCTGGAAAGAAAGGGCACCGCATAGGCATTTACATTCCATGTGGGTTACACACTGCTTGTGCCTTGTACCGGATCCATTATATCAGTTGCCGCCTGATAAACATGATACACTGTCAATAGAGAGGATTACTGCCGTAAAGGTGGACCCCGATGTAATAGATCGGGTGCCAAGCCACGTAAGGCTGGAAAGAACAGTCACTGCATGGGAATTTATGTTTCATGTGGGTTACACACCGCTTGTGCCTTGCACCGGATCCATTATATCAGTTGCCGCCTGATAAACATGTAAAGAGGATTACTGCCGTAAAGGTGGAGCCCGAAGTAAAAGATCGGGTGCCAAGCCACGTAAGGATGGAAAGAACAGGCACCGCATAGGCATTTAATTTCCATGTGGTTTACACACCGCTTGTGTCTTGCACTGGCTCCATTATATCAGTTCCCTCCTGAAAAACATGAATCCCTGTCAATAGAGAGAATTACTGCTGTAAAGGTGAACCCCGATGTAATAGATCGGGTGCCAAGCCACGTAAGGCTAGAAAGGACGTGCACCTCATGGGAATTTAATTTTCATGTGGTTTACACACTGCGTGTGTCTTGCACCGGCTCCATTATATCAGTTCCCACCTGATAAACATGAATCCCTGTCAATAGAGAGACTTACTGTCGTAAAGGTGGATCCCGATGTAATAGATCGGGTGCCAAGCCAAGTAAGTCTGGAAAGAACGTGAAGTGGCCACTAAACAATATATATTTATAGATCGGTTGCGAGACGCAATCGGTATGCCACGTATTGATGGAAAGTACAACCGCCACATCGTACAATCTCATTTCGGAGGTATGAAATATAGGACACTTTAAATGCTTTCTGCTTTCTTCTCAACCATGTTCACGTGTGGAGACTGTTGAATGTGTCAAGTAGAACCTCGGTTCTTGTGTAAGCCCTTCATTTACGATTGTTTTGCCAGCCGAACGGATGCTTTACTCCAGCCGTTTGATGAGATCATTTTAGTCAGCTCCACTTCCCTATGTAATCCAGCAACTGAGATTAAAATAACCAATCGTTATATATATGTGGATTCAGTAGACCGGGTGTTTTGCGGAAAATTTCATTCCTCTGTCATTTGGTCTGTCGTTCTGTTTTCTTCTTCATCTCAACACTCTCGCATTTCGTACTAGGGTTTCTTCATGCCGCCAAAACGATCTCGTGAGTCGGGTTCTTCTGACTCATCGTACAATCTCATTTCGGAGGTATGAAATATAGGACACTTTAAATGCTTTCTGCTTTCTTCTCAACCATGTTCACGTGTGGAGACTGTTGAATGTGTCAAGTAGAACCTCGGTTCTTGTGTAAGCCCTTCATTTACGATTGTTTTGCCAGCCGAACGGATGCTTTACTCCAGCCGTTTGATGAGATCATTTTAGTCAGCTTCACTTCCCTATGTAATCCAGCAACTGAGATTAAAATAACCAATCGTTATATATATGTGGATTCAGTAGACCGGGTGTTTTGCGGAAAATTTCATTCCTCTGTCATTTGGTCTGTCGTTCTGTTTTCTTCTTCATCTCAACACTCTCGCATTTCGTACTAGGGTTTCTTCATGCCGCCAAAACGATCTCGTGAGTCGGGTTCTTCTGACTGTATGCAATTAAAACGACAATAATTCATCGCAACCAAACTTCAGATTCCATGACCATTGTGTGTGCTGAGTAAAACTGTATGACATAATCCATTACCCACAATTTATCATCCCGTCCTACGGCAAATAGTAGTGACCGTTGCGAGCATTGAGCAAATATATATACTTATCTTTGATTTGTTTAATATGACTCGTTCTGCTCGGTGTGTAAAAGGGTATACCTTTCGAAAATATTATTCAGCTCGCACAATGATGCTCGTACTGTCGAACTTACAAGAGAAGATGGAGACTCTGGTGCCCTCTCCTAGAGACATCCATACTGTTGCCCCACCATCACCACCACCATAACCTCCTCCACCACCACCACCTCCTCCAGGTTTTTGAGGTGGACGGGCCTTTGGGGCACCAGCCTTTCTCTTGTCTTATAATGTATTTTTGATCATTGACGGAGAAGAGTGATTGTGGGTAGATATTCTTTGGTGTTTTATGTCTTAATGTAAGAAATGTAGTTTCAAATTTGTTGTGTTATGAACATTATAATGTATAAATGTTGTAGTATGATAGAATTCAGACCTTAATACAATGTCATTTAATTTGATACAATTGCATGACATTACGGAATTGATATATGAGATATATACATTGATGCTTACTTGAATCAATGTCTGAAATTGAAATTACCTAGTAAAAAACTTTTTACCGAAATATGAATTACCCAGCGTGCATAACGGGCATAAATTGTAACCGTCATGATATACGTTGTGATAAAACATTTACGTTTGCACACAATTACTCAGCGCACACAACTGTCACATCATTTGTTTGACCGCTGTGCGGGCTATGAGCATAACCGTATCTGGTTATCCATAATTACTCAGATCACACAACTGCACCTAATTGTGACCTTTTTACGTGTGGAGCCAAACTGTATGCAATTAAAACGACAATAATTCATCGCAACCAAACTTCAGATTCCATGACCATTGTGTGTGCTGAGTAAAACTGTATGACATAATCCATTACCCACAATTTATCATCCCGTCCTACGGCAAATAGTAGTGACCGTTGCGAGCATTGAGCAAATATATATACTTATCTTTGATTTGTTTAATATGACTCGTTCTGCTCGGTGTGTAAAAGGGTATACCTTTCGAAAATATTATTCAGCTCGCACAATTGCTAAAATTTCACCCCGTTGTGCATGTTTAGCAAAACTGTCGTAACTAATAATTTCTCAGCACGTACCACGTTCAATAAAAATCACAATAATTAAGAAAAAAACACAAAATCGGGGGAGAATTAATGTTCAGACTGACATGCCAAATAAATAAATCAACATTGAAGCAAATATACTGCACTGACGGTCAGTTGATTGATGGGTGTAAAAACATATAAGTGAAAAGACAACACATATCTTACTGTTTACAGAATAAGACAACATATATCTTTGTGAATGATACTCATGTGTCACGCTGTTGGATTTGATGGTGTCCCATTTTGTAACATCACTCTATATGGAATTATGAGTAATATTGTATGAACAAAAATAATTTGCTCAACTCGCACAACTGCCATAATTTTTCCCGTTGTGTGTGTTGAGCAATTTTTTTATAGGCCATCAATTTTGCTCAACGCGCACCATAAAGGTCAAACATTCTTGGGAATAACATCTGGCTGGTAACAATATGTTGTAGATTCACTCGTCTGTATATTCATACAATATCACTCCTCTATAGACTCACGGGTTCTTTTAGATAGATGCACAGTGACTCTACTGTAGTCTCTTGTCCTCATCAATGGGACATGCCAATTCGTCAATAAATGGCCGCCCTTCCCACTAGACCTTATCAACCACTACACTTCTTGATGATAGTATTCTATCTGATTCTATATGTTTCTACTTTATACAATATTTTTTCTTCAACATGCTAAATTTATCCCATTGTTCATCACTGCTTCGTCTTCAACACACAAAAATGTCCAATATACTACCGGCAATTGACGTGATGAATAAATTGAAGCCATCGCATGTATGTGTACTGGAAGATATTATTTTCTCCTTCATATGTTCTACAGAAGCGGGATACTTCTGAGAAGAAGTAACCATGATATATTTTTATATCAGTACCTAAACGTAAAGTTGCAAGTCTTTATACCCTATTTTTTTACTTAAACATGCTTTTTAGCTTTCATAACTGATACTTCTTCAACGCATACAGGGACATGTGCTGAAGAATGCAGATCAGCCAACTTCATTAAAGGAGTGGTGACGTATACCGTGATGGACGATCTGGATGCAAGTGATGATGGTGCGCGCTGTTGGAGCTGATCATAAATGCCATCTTGCTTGAGTTGTTCAGCATTACTTTGAAAAGTTTTTCGTATAAGGATTCAATGTACTATTAGGATATTCCCGTGATTGAAGTTCTTACCAGTTCCAAAATGTGAAGTTGCAAAATGTTTAGCTGTAGTTTCAACGTGTTGTGTAATGTACATTATAATGCATAAATGTTGTAGAATGTTGGAATTCAGACCCTAATACAATGTCATTTTATTTGATACAATTGCAGGACAATACAAAATTGATATAGGTGATATATATGTCCGACATTGATATTACTGAGCAAAAACTGTTTACCGAACTATAAATTACATTTATGCATTATGTACATTATAATGCATAATGTTGTAGTATGTTAGAATTCAGACTTTAATACTATGTCATTTAATTTGATACAATTACAGGACAATACAAAATTGATATAAGTGATATATACATTGATGCTTACTTGAATCAATGTCCGACATTGATATTACTGAGCAAAAACTATTCACCGAACTATAAATTACCCAGTGCGCATAACGGGCAAAAGTTGTGACCTTCATGTTATATGGTGTGATAAACTATTTATGTGTACACATAATTACTCAGCATGCACAACGGTCACATCGATTTGTTTGACCTCTTTGCGCACTGAGCAAAACCGTATCTGGTTATCCACAATTACTCAGATCACACAACTGGACGTATGTGTGACCCTTTTGCGCACAGAGCTAAACTGTATGTAATTAAACATAATAGATTATCGCACACTACAGTCAGATGCCATGGCCGTTGTGCGTGCTGAGCAAAACTGTATTACATGATCCATTACCCTCAATTAATCATCCCGTCATATGGACAACAGTAGGTAACGTTGCGAGCACTGAGCAAAAATATCTACATTTCTTTGATTTGTTAAAATATGACCCATTGTATGCGGTATGTAAAAAGGTATACATTTTGAAAATATAATTCGCATGTACAACTGATCAAATTACACCTAGCTATGTGTGTTGAGCAAAACGGTCGTATAAATAATTACTCATCGCACACAACGTTCATAAAAAAATTACAATAATTAAGAAAAAACACCAAATCGGGGGGAAAGTAAATGGCCAGAAATGCGATTTAATAATTCAACATTGCAGCAAATATAATGCGATGACGTTGATGTGACCCTTGATGGGTTTTCAGTTGGCAAGGATATCTGCTTATTTTTGTCCATATCTTCGGTTCGGCAGTTCGACACACAAGACAAGATCAAGACAACATGTAAAGGCTGTAACCAAAAATACAAAGTTTACTATACACGTCTATTTCTTGAATTATCTTTTGTTTGTCAGTCAAAATTCCAACTTCTAAGACAGATAAGTGAAAAGACAACACTTATCTTACTTTTTACAGAATAAGACTGCTTTAATAGGCTACGCTGTATATATATTAGGCTGCATTTACAACTTCGCATTTCATTTACAACTGGTCACTGATTAATCACCAACCAAAATTGCTCAACATTCAAAAGGGGCATTTATTTGTTCCGGTGTGCGCGTTGAGCAAACACAAATCAGCATCTCATCCCTCTATACTCTCTCAAACCACATCTCGTCCCTCCATTCCCCAAAATCAAAAAATCCCAGCCACTCTTTGCTAAACCAAATCAGCCATAGAATTCAAATCAGTTGACAAATGTAAACTATAGATTTTGCTTTTTGCTAATCCCAACCAAATGTAATTTTGCCCGTTCTGCAAGTTGAGATAATTTTTATATGCTACCAATTTTACCCAACACGCATCGCAATGGTAAACCATTATTGGGTACAACATCTGGCTGGTATCACCTAGCTGTAGATTCACGAGCAATCTTCTGTATATTTACGAGCTCTCCTCTCTGTAGCACACAGTAACTCTACTGTAGTCTCAGCCTCATCCATACGGACCATACCCAGTCTAATTCGTCTATATAAATTGATTCCCTACCTACTAGACATCGTCGACCACTACACTTCTTAATGATAGTGTTCTATATGTTTCTATATGTTTCTACATATACAATATTTTTTCTTTAACATGCTAAATTTTTGTTCTTAATGAATGCTTCGTCTACGACACATAAAGATGGCCAGCCAATATACTTGCGGCAATTGACGTGATGCTGAAATTGAATACATCACATTTTTATGGAATCAAAGAGGTTGTTTGCTCATTCAGAAGAAGCACCCGATGTTCTGGAATGTTTTATAACATTGCCATTTGCCTGAAGGTGCCAACAAGGAATCATCTCTCAAACTGAGCAATCTGCTCGGAAACTGTGCAGCCTCATTTCTCTCTATGCTCAGAAGAATTTCTTACGTGTGTTATTATTGAATTTCATACTAGTGCCAATATGTAAAGTTGCAATATTCTTTATGATACTAATTGCTCTATCTGATTATTTCTGATTCTAATTATAAAATATATTCGTTTCTATTATGTTTTTGTGTGTTCATCACTAACTATTGTTCAACGAATACAGTCGATAGATGGCCAAGATACATGCGACAAGTGACGATGGTGAGCACTAATGGAGCTGCTCATAACTGCAATTTTTGTGGAGAAAAGGTTCACGACTTGAGAACTTGTCGTATGAGCAAAACTGTATTCCATTACTCAAAGTTAATCAGCCCGCCCTACGTGCAAAAGTAGTGACCTTTGTGAGCACTAAGCAAAAATATTTACAATACTGTGATTGGTTAAAGTATGACCCGTTGTGCGCGGTGAGCAAAAAGATATACGTTTGAGAAATATTGCTATTAGATAATATAGATTTTGCTCTTTTCTAATCGAACCAGATGTTTTTTACCCGTTGTGTGCGTTAAGTAAAAAGGTATACGTTCAAGCAATTTTTCTCTTCATGCACCACTGCAGTCAAATACTATTTGGAACAACATTTGGCTGGTATCCATCTGCTATATATTCACGAGCACTCACGGGCTCTCTTCTGTAGCCTCACAGTTACTCTACGGTGGTCTCATCCTCATCCATGGTCAGTCCAACTCGTCTGTAAATGGCTTCCATACCCACAAGCCCTCATCAACCACTACCCCACTGATGATAGTTCATTTATCTGATTCTCTCTGATTCTTCTTATACAATGTTTTTTCTTCAAACTTGAATTTTTGTTGTTGTTCATGAGTACGTCGTCTACAACACACAAAGATGGCCAATATACTAGCAGCAAGTGACGTGATGCAGAAATTGAATACATCACATTTATATGTAGGCGAAGATGTTCTTTGCAATATCCTCTTCGCATGATCTGTTCATCTTCATTGCAAACATCACATGGAGTTGAAGATGTTCTTGCAACCACAACAGCTTCATTCTCGTCCATCCCATCTTGCAGATTTCTTTGACCCTTCGTATGTTCTGTTCAGATTCATTGCATACATAACTGCTTGATGATAACAACTGTTCTATCTTAAATCTATCTTAGTCTAATAATAAATTTTTTTACTTATTTATGCTATTTTTTTGTTGATCACTGATTCTTCTTCGACACATACAGGCCAACACAGATGACAGATGGCCACGATACTTGCTGCAAGTGACGCTAATGGATCTGATGGAGCTGCTCATATTTGGAATCGTGCTTGACATTTTTTTTCTTTCTGGGAATCCATGTATCCATACGATAGTCACTTGCATGAATTACATACCAGTTCCAAAACGTGATGTTGGAAAATGTTTAGATGTAGTATCTATTTTGTTGTGTTATGTACATTTGAACGCATAATTGTTATAGTTTGACGGAATACATACCTTAATACAATGTCATTAAATTAGATACTATTGCAGCACATTACAAAATTGCGTGATGCTAACTTAAAAGTAACCATAATTACTCAGCGCGCACAACTGGCCCAATTAGTGAACGTTGTGGGCGCTGATCAAAACTGTTTACTATTACCACAATAACTCAACACACACAACTGGCAAAAGTATACATAGCAGCTTGCATTTACAACGGGACGCTAATTACCCAACACACAATTTTGCTCAACGCGCACGCCAGGCTTAAATTTGGACCGTAGTGCGCGTTGGGCAAACCCAATTAGTCTAATGCTTTAAATGCAAGTGAACCTACTCGGCTGCATTAAGTGCAAATGTGTGAGGGTGACTACTGCATGCAAAAGCATTAAACGAGCCCTCGGGCCGAGGTAAAATAGAGTCAGCTGTGTTTTCCCATACATTATTATTTATTAGGAGTTTTCCAACCAAATGTATTTTTGACTATTCTGTGCGTTGAGAAATTATTTTAGGGGCTAATAACAATTTTGCCCAGCTCGCCCTACAAAGGTCAACCATTCTTGGGTACATCAACTGTAACGGCCGGTATTTTTCCTACGCGTGTAATTTTTGTGTGTGCCCGTATCTTTGTTCGATCGTCCGGATATTTTCGTGCGCGAGTTCTATGTTTGTGCGTCAACGCGAGCGCGTATCCGCCTTTCGTTTTATCGTACGAACATTAATTGACTATCAATTTTTAACAAATTACCTTAACTTAATTATCCCACTAATTACAAATTTCTAATCACCGTTAACTTCACTAATTACTTCATTCATTTTAATAATCACATCTTATTTAATTACTTAATTTATTATTATTGGCTAAAAATCAAATCACTAATTTACTGAATTAATTTTTACCCTAATTAAATTATCCCTAAATCAAACTTCGATTAACTTAGCCCTAATTAAATCACTAATTAAACCCCATTGAATCCCACCTCCTCCTGTTGTTGAGATCCAACAGGGCTCATCAAACCTCACCCACACCCAGCTCCTCCGTCATCAAGCTGTTCCCCAACGCACTGTTGTATTTCACATGGGGCAACGCCTCTTCACCTGCAAGGAAAAACTATCAACCAGCTACCCAAATCCCAGCAAAACAAATTCATCCCAACCCAATTAACCCTCAAAACAATCATTTTCCCAACTCAAATTCTCAATACAAATCAAACCAGAATCCAACATCAAAACATCAACCCAATCTGAAAACAAAGATCCAAATCCCAAATCAAACAAATCAGCCCCTCCAACAAATTCTTCCCCAAAACCATAAACAACCCAAAACCCAAATTCCATTTCAGATTCAGATCGAGGGAAGAAACCAAAACAAATCTGAAAATAGTTTCAGATACAAACCCACTTCAGATTCAATTCAAAACCCAAATAAACCCTCTTCATTTCCCTTCCTCCTCCTTCCCTCTCCCTTGGCCGAACCCCTCCCCCAGCCCTAGCCGCCGCCGGAGCTCAACAGCCGCCGCCGCCTGGTCGACCCGCCGCCGCCGCCCGCCGGGAAGAGCCGCCGCCGCCTGCCTTTCCTCCCCTCGCGCCGTGAGTTCCTTCTCCCCTTTCGTTCCCTTTACCTGCAAGTCTAGAAACAAAAAAAAAGAAACAATGAAAGAACATGAGAAACGAAATGAATGAAGGGGAGAAAGTGACAGCCTTGTGTTATATTAAAAATTGAATAGGGAATAAGGAGTAGAAAGATAAGACTAAAAGACAGCCTTAGAATAGAAAAAAAAGAGAACTAAAGAAAGTGAGAAGGGGGAGTAGTTGACAGCATGAATGAAAGAGAAAAATACCCTATTATCTAATGAAGGGGGGCCTGTGAGTAATAGAAAGATTAAAAGAATGATTGAAAAGGGGTTATTACAGAATGTAAGAGAGAAAGAAACACAGAGAGAGAGAAGTTTGTTATGAATAAAAAAATGAGGGGGGTGTCAGCCTTAATTAGTATTAAAAGAGTAGGGAGAGTAATTAACTGTTAGTTTGTTTATTAACCCATGATAAATGTTGGTACTAGCAGGTTTGGTGGTATTAGTCCTAAGAATTACCTGACTAGTTTTGATTTTAGCAGTGTGTTGTTAGTATGGATTATATCAAAATGGAACAAGGCATACCAGGTTAAACCATGTTATTAGCCTAATTAATATTAGCTAGTGATCGTTTAAAGACTTAATGCTAATTGAATTGTAGCACGTTGGTTGTTAAATAATATAGGTTATAACATGTAAACTTATTACCCCATAGCCAAAAGTTGGTATGTAGACCTATTAAACACCACCCTAGCCTGGTACCCCAATAAAATCGGACGAACCTAAGTTGGGGATTAACTTAATTTTGTGTTTATCTTGCAATGGACCTAATTCGTTAACTTGTTTAACCAAAACAGAGAACCAGTCGTTCTATAGCGTAACGCTCGTCGAGGCGAACCCACGACCACCGATATCACCGGAAACAGGCAAGTGATACTTGCCAGTAAATGTTTTAGGTCACGTTTTTAGGCCAATTTGTGTAGTTGCATAAAAGAGACTAGGCGGTGAAATGATAGTCGCCTAGACGACCATATTGATCTAGTTTGACAACGAAACTAGATCCGACACTTTTTACCTGTTTTCATTCATGCTGCCATGTCACGTTTACTTTCAATTAAATGTACGCACTTTAACTGCTCATTACATGTCATGCATCAAATTGTTCTATCGTGATTGTGTATCACACGCTACAATAATTGTAACTATTAAGGCTAGGCACCTGCTTTTGCGGGCACAACCCTATGCCATATTGATAAACACTTCCTGGCTCGTGATCTAGAAGCGAGCACAGTGTTGTTGGGAAACCAACGCTCGATACACGTGGAGGGGTATGGTTAAGCGATCACTTGAGCGTAGAAGTGTGCCCGTACAGCCACTTCAGCCAAAAGGCGTAAACCCTGTGCACATCGTGAATACAAGTTAATCGTGAAATCGTGAAATAGTGATTTGTAGCTTTCTGCTACGGCGTGCTTAATTATTTTATCTTGTTAATTTAATTGTTGCACTCTTTTAATGTCATGCCATATCATCATTGTAGAACTGCTAGTTGCATTATTTTATTTGTATCCTTGCACGAAAGTTCTCCGCTTCCCTTGGGAGACTTTTGCTGACATGTGCCCTTTTCTCTTTGGGTGTCACATGTCAGGCTTTGAGACAGAGCAGGTTGCTGAGGACGAGCAGTTCGTTGACGCTGAGTTCGAGGTCCCTGCTGAGACCGAGTTCGAGGACACGGGTGACCAGTCCTAGACTCGTTTGGAGTCTCCCCTTAGTTGTTACCTTTCCTTAGTTGTTGTTAGGTTTCGGTGCGTAGCACCTATCTCTCCTTGCTTTGTTTGGCCATGCTTTAGGCCTATTGTTCAGACTTGTACTTTTCTGGCTATTCTGTGATGTTGTAATATTTGTTGGATGTTGTTGGTGGATATTTTCTTATATGCTTTATTATTGTTGCTGTTTCGTCGCAATGCAAGGACCTGCTACTTTTCGAAATTTTTACAGATGCTTATCAGACTGCAGCTTCACAGCTCCACGTCTGAGCGGACCTCCTCACGTCTCGCCTTCCATATTAGGGAAGCGGGGCGTGACATCAACTGTCTGGTATCAATCGGCTGTAGATTCACGAGCACTATTCTACTTTCTGCATATACACGAGCACTCTGCTGTTGACACATTGGTTCTTTTCTGTAGCCTCATAGGCTCACAGTAACTCTTCTGTAGTCTCATCCTCATCTATGTACCTGTCCAAGTAGCTATAAAAATGGCTTCCCTACCCACAAGATCTCATCAACCACTACACTTCGTAATGATAGTTCCATTATTTGATTCTATCTGATTCTACTTATAAAATATTTTTTCTTCAACTTGCTATTTTGTTGTTGTTCATGAATGCTTCCTCTACAACACAAAAGATGGCCAATATACTAGAGGCAGGTGACGTGATGCAGAAATTGAATACATCACTTATATTTGAACTCGAAGATGTTCTTTGATCCTTCAGAAGCACCCGAGGTTATCGAATGCTTCGTTACATTGCCAGTTGCCTGAAGGTTCCATTCTGGGATCGTCTCTCAAACTGTGCAGACACCTTCCCTTGACTGATTGGACACTGTTCAGCCACATGGCGCTCTATGTCTAAAGAATTTCATACTTGTTCCTCATTATTGAGTTTCATACCAGTGCCACATGGTAATGTTGCAATATTCATTATGAAACAATATATTTACTTATTCATGTTTTGTATGTGTTCATCTCTGATAAGCCAAGCAGATCCCAAGTTCATTACTTAAAGGTAGTAGTACTCACCTGCACAAGTGGCTTATGCATGCTTTCAATAAGAAGATGTCAAGTTGTTAACTAGTCTTTTACATTCTTTTATTTGATTTATTGTTCATAATTAGTTGCCACAAGTTGTTGAAGTCCGTAGGATTTGGAAAATTTGTTTAGGCTTTGCATTTATACACTATCATTTGGCAGTTGTGGGGAAATCAACCAATCGATTTTAAATTTATCCAGTTTTGTTCTCTCCTCACGTAGAATTCAATCAATCAATTCCTGCAATTGACGTGATGCATAAATTGGAGACATCACATATACACGGCCTCGAAGATGTTCTTTGCTCCTTCAGAAGGTCGAATGCTTCATTATATTGCCAGCCGTTCCAGTTTCCATCCGGAAGTGCTCCAACTAGCATCTGAAGTCCCTTGCTGTTTTTCTCACTTTTTTCAAGCTGCCCGGAACCTGTGCAGACACATTTCTCTCTGTGCTCAGACGAAGGAACCTATGAGTAAATTTCATACCCATGCCAAAATGTGATGTTGCATATTCTTTACGATACTAACTGATCTATCTCATTATACAATATATTTACTTAATTATGAATTTTTTCTTTTCATCACTGCTTATTCTTCAACGCATACATGGGACAGAAGACCAATATACTAATGGCAAGTGACGATGGTCAGCGAGGATGGAGCTGTTGATTGATGCCATTTTGCAAGAGCGGTTCATACTGACTTTGATCCGTTTCTTGTATTCGGAATCCATGTAAAATGTGATCGAGGCCAATAATTTTGCTCATTGCTCACCACGCCAGTGGATCATTATTGGGAACATCATCTGTGTCATATATACAATAAATACCCGAGGTACAAGATGACTCTTCTGTATATTCTGTATATTCCCGAGACCTCGTCTGTTGATTTTTATTTAGTAAAAGTGATAGTTTTATTTATAACAGCTTCCATTTACCCTTGGACACTAATTAATCACCCCACATAATTGCTCAGAGCGCACAACTTGCAACAGAAATGAACATTGTGTGCGCTAAGCAACGCATTCTATAATTACCAAGTTTTGCTCATCGTGCACAACGGTGTTATTTAACAATCCGTTGTGCGCTCATGGCAAAATTGTATACAATTACACACAATTACTCATCACGATCATATATAGAAGGTCATTCTACAGCCAGTCTCGTCCTCGGTGATGGGGCCGTGTCGGCCGTCGAGCAGGGTTCCCATGTGTCAATCGGGAATCAAGGGGAGAGGAAGTAACGCTCTCAATCGGGGTATATTGAAAAAATTCCCTTCATTAAATTCTGCAAAATTACATATTACTCGCTCGAGAGCAGTCTTACAAAAGTAACGATTCGTAAAATTTAGGAAGACGACGCATCGTCGACTGTAAACAGGTCCTTTATCGCTCTTGCCACCCTATCCATCTTGGCGGTGGCCCGAGCTTTGAAAGCATCGATATCTTTCCCCTTCTCGAGAAGATTGGCCTAAAGGTCAGTAACCTTCTTCCTCGATGCCTCAAGATCAGCTCGGAGTTGAGATCTCTCTCTACCCCACTGAGCTTCCGCCTGCTTCCTGGCTCATGACGCGGAGGCGAGGCTAGATTTTGCCTCCGAGGCCCCCCAATCTGATGCACCCTTGGCGGCCATGGTCCTCCCCAATTCTTTCTGCAGCTTCATCACCTGAGCTCTGAGCTCAGAAGTCTGGTTCTCGGCAGCCGCCAGCCGGCACTGCCCCTCGATCAGTTCGAGGGCCCTTCAGCGCAGACCTGCCCCGAAAATGGTCACATGCAGATGGCGACAATCAGCAAAACCAGAAGGGGAAGCAAAATTCGGAAGGCCCAGTGGCAACGAACCTGAAGGCCACTACGAATGAAGCAGTTTCCCATCGTCTCAAGGTCGACCCCATTCAGGAAATCGAAATCCCTTGGCAGAGTGATATTCTCCGCCAGATGAGCCCCCGTCCCAAAGTCCAGGTGGGCCGACTCTTCCTTCCCCATGACGAACGGTGGCCGATAGTTCTCCCCCTGAATCTCCCCATGATGGCCAGACGAAATGCGGTTCGACAGTGTAAGCTGGCCGAACTCTGGAGATATGGGGCCGACGGAAGGGACCGGAGGAACAATGTCCTCGTATGGCCACCCGTCGTGTGGTGTGCTCGAGGATGATTCTGCTCCAACTCGAGGATCATAAAGAGCAGCCTTCAAAAATGTAGCAGCTTGACTTGAGGAGCATCCAGCCTCCCCCAACTCCAGAATGAGGTTCCATGATTCCTCCGATTCCTCCACTTCCACCTCTTCCTCCTCAGCCCTCTTCCTCTTACAGCCTTCTTCATTGGCCCGCTCCATCGCTGAAGTAAACTCTCTGTATGCTCCTCCAGCCATTTTTGTTTGCTGGAAGAAATAAGAAGAAGATGAGATTTTCTCGGGTTAACCAGAGACTGGAGCGCAAAAGCCATTGGCTTCACGTCTCCAGTTTCTTTTATTACGCGAAGGAATAGTACACAATGATCGACATGAGTAGGAATTTTTCTAAAAATAACGGTTGAGATCAACCAAAGGCGAGAAGTTTTGGCGGCATGAATCAAATCAGATGCTTCGAATGCCGTGCCCTATTAAATGAAAGTACTCATCATTCGGCCTGGATCCGCGTTATTCCTCGAGAACGAATCACGGGGGCCAATGTGGATACCCGGGTACGGCGCCAGAAAAGGCATGGGGTAATTGCTCAGTGCACACAACGACTCAAACCCTAGAACTGCTCACCGCACACAACGACTCAAAACTCACAATTGCTCACCACCACAACTATTTATTTTTCCATTCCACGTTCACATGTGCATGGGTAAATTTATTAGCCGTTGTGCGTGTTTCATTATTGTTAACAGTCTTTTATTTACTCAGTGCGTGCCCGTAACCCGTACAAAAGATCGAAAAGGTACAGACATAGGGTTTATTTTCTTCATAGGGTTTATAAGCTTCTGTGTCGATACTAGTTTAGTGTTTATGATTTATCCATGCTTTCCCGAAAACATGGGGTTTAATGTACTGTTGGTTGCAATTATGATATAGTAAAACACATGTATCACTTATTTCTTTATTCTGTAGAAGTGATACTTTTATTTATAGCAGCTTGCATTTATACCCAGCCACTAAATTATTCACCACACAAAATTGCTCAGGGTGCACAACAGGTAACAACAAGGAAAGTTGTGCGCGCTGAGCGAACCTTTCTTCAATTACCCATGAGCAAAACTTCCTAATCAGCGCACAATGGGCCATCAACGTGCACAACGGGCATAAAAATTTGGGGTTTTATGTTACAATTTGGGCTGGTACCTAATTTCGACAATGCCCATGGGCTTGGATCAGGGAACTGACATGTTTCGTCTTTAGCCCATTTTGTGTGTGTTAGATCAACTGCCCGCCATCACTCGGGGCCGTTCGGGGTTTGACGTCTCGGTCTGAGGGAATGTGATTCGTGTGTATTTGATGTACACTTCAGTTTAGGTAATCGCATTGAATGAAGGCCAGTAGCATGAAGTTGGAATTCTCCCGCCCTTAGGGAGCGGGATTCGAAGTGCCTCCTTCTGTGAGACTTTGACACGCGTCCCCTTCTGACGGCTTGGATTCGAAGTGACCTTCCGTATAAAGCCTTTCTCCTTTTAAATTCTGCTTTATCCATTGCTAGTTACCCTGATTTTCATCTTTTTTGCTCAGATGGCGGGTCGGGATTTCCGTCAAGACATTCAGCAACTCAATCCTCGATGACGAGGATATTCGGGTGGTCGGGGGAGTTCCTCTGGCCATGGACCTGGTCGCACTATGGGGGAGGACATTCTTGCGGGCGACCCACCGATTGGGGTGTCAAGGTAGGTGGGCGTTCCTCCCCATCCGCCCTTAGGCACGACCGAACCTTCGCCCTTCGTGGCGGATCAGATTGATGCTCCAGCCGGTCTCGACCTCGTAGAGGGGGATATGGCGGCCGTCGAGTAGGGTTCATGTGTGTTAACCAGGAATCAGGGGGAGAGAAAGAGATGCTCTCACTCATGGTCTGAAGGTCCCGAGGGGAAGCAGAAGAAGAGTGAGAGTGGTCCAGCTGGTGTGGCCGTCCAGCTGGCGCATGGATCTGTCCTTCCGAGTGACCGCTCCTTGTCAGAGGGGTTCCTTATTGGGAGAAACTGGCAGACTCTTTGTTATGGCATATCCAGCATGTCGGTCCCTTTCTTCTTCTACGACTATTTTGTTGAGGGCGGCATTCATCCCTTCGGTCTCGCAGGTTTCCACGCTTGCTGTAGAGGCGCAACTCTTCTCAGAGAAGGTAGATGGTCTTGAGTCGGCCTTGGCGTAGGAGCACCTGAGGGCTGAGACGGCTGAGCAATCAGCCAAGGAGGCCCACCAGTTCAAACTAAGAGTTGCAGAGCTCATCTCGGAGGTGGGATGTTTGACGGAGGCTCTGGCTGTCACCGAGAGATCGGCGAACTATGCTGAGTATGCATTGTCCCTCGCCCAGGAGGTGCATAGAAAGGAAAAAGGTGCTCTTTGGGCTGATATAGGCGCCCTGTGGGAAGTGGACCATGCTCGGCTCATAGCTGAGGTCCAGAGGGATTATAGGGATGTCCTGGCTCCGAGGATCGCGGAGTCTATCCCTGAGGGATTCTGGGTGTTCTCAGACATTTTAGCTGCGAAGATTGAGAGGTCCTTCCAGGATGGTTTCATAGCGTTCGAGGAGCGGGTCCGAAGAATGCTTCCCCGACCTCCGGTTGTCCCTGGTCACCTACTTGTTCGGGAGAAGACGAATCTCCTAGGGACGCCTCTTCGCGAGCTCCTGCATCATAGGTTGATCGAACACTTTTTTGTTTCTCCTTTTTGTTCATTGTACTTGGAGATATTTTTGTTGAATGGAAACATTTTCTCGAATGATTTCTTGACAATTGGCGTGACCTGCTGCAACAGATAAATTATAAGATATGAGAACGGTATCAGCATATAGATTTCTCGAATGATAGGCATCATCCTCATACTCTCATAATTAAAACTTTGGGTATTAAGTTTTAGTTTGGACCTGCAAACCTTGGAATTCAAAGCCACACTAGCTGCATTTTGAACTAAAATACAAGATAAAACAGTTTTCATAGATACAGTTTTAAAAAGATCCAGTTTCAGCATATTTAATATTGCTATCTCGGTCGCCAAACCTTCGCGAGCCGAGCGAACTATACGATCGGAAATGAGCTTACTTTGCCATCATAGGCTACTCGGCTATATGGTCGGGTGTCCATCGCCTTGCAGGGCGAGCCAGCTATACCGTTGGGTATGATTTAGAAGACTTCGCGGGCTGGCCAGTTATACGGTCAGGGGCTAATCCTCGTGTGAGCCAACACAACTATTTGACCAGTCCCCATGCCTTTTGACATCACTCGAAGTGTTGTGGTTGAAGAGGGCTTGTGGGTAGGGAAGCCATTTATAGACGAATTGGACTACCATTGGATGATGATGAGTCTATAGTCGAGTGTAGCGTTACTTCTTCCTCATGCCTGATAAACATCACTCGAAGTGTAGAGGTTGAAGAGGGTGTGTGGGTAGGGAAGCCATTTATAGACGAATTAGACTGCCCTTGGATGAGAATGAGTCTACAGTAGAGTGACCGTGAGTCTACAGAAGAGACCTCGTGAGTCTACGAAGCAGTGATCGTGAATGTACATAAGATTTTATTCAGCGCGCATATCTTCCTAAATTATAATGCGTTGTGCGCGGTATTAAAACAGGTTAGCGGAGAGTTTTATTACTCAGTGCGCACTACGGATTGTGCACGTGGGGTAACAGATTTTATTTTTGACTTAATATTAATCAACGCGAAAATGGGTAAAATTATACCCCATTGTGCGCGTCGATGAAAACCGGGTTACATTCGAATAAAATAACTCCAAGCATACACCGTCATGTAATATTTGTCCAGATTTTAACCAATGTGCACGTCGATCAAAAAACATGCTACAAGAAAAATTTTCAGCTAATGCATCGAATAGAGAAAGCACCGGATTCGTTAAAGGAGTGGTGACGTATACCGTGATGGACGATCTCTCTGTGGTGTCAATGTATTCCGCTATATCCAGCATTACGCTGCTGAAACAAGTTTACAAAATTGTTGGAGAAATATTACTCTTACTTACATCGATTGAACAATTGTGTTATCCAAAATACATATTGCTCATTGCGCACAACGGCCAAACTATATGCCCGTTTTGCGCTTTGAGCAGTTTTGAAAAACCATAAATAATTTGCTCTCCGTGCACCACGTCCATATTCTTGCCGGTTATGCGCGTTGAGCTATTTTGTTTGAGGATATCAATTTTGCTCAACGCGCACCCCACGGTCATACATTATTAGGAACAACACTGGCTGCTAATAATCTGCTGTAGATTCACGGGCATTCTTCTGTATAATCACAAGTAATTTGCTGTAGACTGACGGGGTCTCTTGTGTTGCCTTCCAGTAACTCTACTGTAGTCTCATCCTCATCCAATGGCATCCCAATTCGTCTATAAATGGCTTCCCTTCCCACAAGCCCTCGTCAACCACTACACTTCTTGATCATATTATTCTATTTTATTCTATCTGATTCAAATTATATGTTATTTTCTCTACAACATTCTATTTTTTCCTTCATCACTGCTGCGTCCTCAACACTCAAAGATGGACAATGTACTAGCGGCTAGTGACGTGATGCAGAAATTGAATGCATCACATATATATTGATTCGAAGATGTTTTTTGCTCCTTCATATGTTCTGTTCATCGTCATTGAAGCAATCACCTTCCATGCACATCCGCTTCATTGCAGACTTTACTGCTTGTATATGTTCTTTGATACTTAGTTGCGGACATCACTGCTTGATGATAATAAATGTTCTATCTTATTCTAAGTCTACCCGTACAATATTTTTACTTACTTATGCTTTGTTATGTGTTCATCACTGATTCTTCTTCAACGTATACAGGGGACGGATGGCCTAGATACTTGCAGCAAATGACGCTGATGCAACTAATGGAGCAGCTCACAAATGGCAACAAAGATTAATTTTTTTTCATGGTAGGAATCCATGTATCCCTAGTATAGTCCAGTGCTTGAATTGCTTAGTCGGGAAAAAAACTGTGATGTTGCAAAATGTTTAGATGTAGTTTCTACTTTGTTGTGTCATGTACATTTGAATGCATAAATGTTGTAGCATGTTGGAATACAGATCTTAATACAATGTCATTAAATTTGGGACAATTGCATCACATTACAAAATTACGTGATGCTAACTTAAAGTACGCACAATTACTCAGCTCGCACCAATGGCAACAACATTGAACGTTGTGTGAGCTGAGCACAACTGTCTACGATTACCAACATTTACTCAACGAGCATAACCGTCAAAGTTAGTAACCGTTGTACGCATAGAGCATAACTGTTTACAATTACCCAAATTACTCAATGCGCACATCCGCAACATTATTGAACGTTGTGTGCACTTATTAGGAAACCTGTAAAATTACCAAGTTTTGCTCAGCGCGAACAACGTGTAAAAGTTGTAAACGTTGTGCACACGGAGCTAAACTGTATACAATTACCCACTATTACTCATCACTGACAGCAACATTCCTCATTCTCTTCATTCTCTTCAGCTCTTCTGCTTCTTCTGCTTCTTTTTCTTACTCCTTAATCCCATTAATTTTTTTGACAATTGTCAGGTTCTGCAGTAACAGAGAAATTATAAGATATGAGATCCGCAGCATCGGATATAGGTCTCGAATGATAGGCATCATCCTCATAGGCTTATAATCAAGACTTTGTGTTTTAAGGTTCAATTTGGACCCCCAGTCCTATTAATTCAACTCCACGATGGCTGCATTTTGGACTAAAATATAGGAGGATGCCGTTTTCAGATGATCATTTTTAAAGAGAACCAGTTTAGTTACAATCCATTTATACTGATATGTCCGTGTCATATGCATGTAGTATATTTCTTCCAAGCTAATACAAAATTGTTACTTATTGTATATAAAAATGTTGGCCTTCATATCAAAGCCTTATTAAGTCATCGAGCGAAGATTTTTTCTACAGAGAATATGGAGCAATGATGTTAAAATAATTTATACTAGTATATAAAATAGTAACTTTTTGAGCAAATATACCTTCTTTCTACCAGCTGTGCTCATACGACAAGTTCTCATGTCATGACCCTTTTCTGCACAAACATTGCAAGTCCTTGTTCTTGTTTGACTTTGTTCTTGTGAGACTTGTATTCCAGACTGAATCCTTGATGCCACTCGTGGTCGGCCTTTAGTTCTTGCTTTTACAGGATCATGCATAATGACATCATTTACACCCACTTCTTGTTTGATAGGTGCACTGGACCCCACCTGTGATCTTGGCTCTTGATCAGAATCATTTTGCGCTTTATTATTCATATTATGTTGGTCCAAAAAACTGTTTGCCCACCCAAAGACATCATCAAACAGAAGGGGATCTCTTGTAACCGCCTCCATGACTTTATCGAATGATGAACGAAGTCTCCAGGCTTAAAGTAGAGTAATTTGATTTGGACGCACTCCGTGTACTGTGCTAGTCGAAGAGGCCCCAAGTCTCATGATGCTATGTCTTGCATTTAGAGTCCACCTTGGTAAAATATATCTCTCAGGGATGGCTTGCATATCAAACTTTTGCTTCATGATATATAAAATTTGCGTGCATAGCAAACCTTCAGTCACAACCCTTGCACACGTACAATATTCCCTTGTATATATTGCATTGAACATTATGCACGTAGCTCTTTCCATCCACATAGTTACTCAATACGTGGTCGTATCCCCGTCCATGCTCACCCTTTCATGCCGACAGTATAAAGTATTTTTAAAAAAATTTTGAAAAATGGAAAATATGTTTCTTGTATATACCTTTGCGGCATGAACCTCTAACTCATGCATGCCGCTAAATTCTGGTTTGTTCCTCATACAAAAAGTATCTTCTCTCTCATCTTTGCCTCGCTGAAATTTTATGGCTTTATCATATTGATCAATGAACTCGTATAATGGAGTCATACAGTTTACGTATCCATCAAAATACGCGTTCATGCTTTCACTCCTTTGGCTGGACGCCATGCATACACACAAAACAAGAATTGAATACCATGTGCTGAGTTTATTTTGATCATATATTTTTACAACAATCTCTATCGTATTAACATTTTCATACCTGCAAAGAAAGTATCCAGTAGGTACGCTTTAATCCGATGATGTGCTTTCTCATGCATCGTATGCAACCACTTCCAGGCTTTCATTTCATTTTTTTCTGTCAATTGCTCCGGAAATTCCATTTGGTACTTCTCCATTAAGATGCCCCAACAATTCTCAGCTTCTTCAACATTTTGACTATTCTTACACCAGTTTGCATAGTCTTCATCAAATTCAGGGTTATAAGAAGACTGCAATGAAAGTAGATGCTCATCTTCGTGCAAACTGATATGCCATATGCAATACCTGTGCTTTATATTTGGAAAAACTCTTTTGATTGCATTGCATATTGTCGGGTCTTGATCAGTGATGATAGCTTCTGGTGCTTTATCCCACATAATGTTAACACTGCTCAAATAACCACACAAAAGGATTCTTCTTTCTCATCAGCAAGAAGAGCACATCCAAATAAAATAGACTGTTTATGATGATTAACACTTGTAAAAGGTGCAAAAGGCAGCATAAATCTATTTGTTTTATAATTGACATCAAATACAACAACATCTCCAAACTAGCTGTATGATGCCCTCGCCCTTCCATCAGCCCGAAATATACTCCTACATACATTCTCTTCACCATGCTCAATAGCATAATAGAACTGAGAGTCTATAGCTTGCCTTTTAATAAATTGTTCTATTACTCTAATGCATTCCTTCCCAATGTTGTTCTTTCTTGCTACTCTCCCATGATCAATGAACTGTTGCGTAGTAATATTGACATGACTACTACTGTGGCATTTAGAATCCTTACAATCTTTGTAGGTCCTACTCCACAGCCACGCATCTAATCAACTATATTCCTACATGTTCCGTCCATATGCGATCTTTTATGTGACCGTAACATCTGGATCTTCACTGGGCTTTTTATCAACTCATGATTATGATCATCATTAAAGGTGTTTATGCGCCATACTCCATTGACGATTTTTTGAACTGTCATTCGAGCCTTACAGCCTTCTCTCTCATTTTTCATTCGATTAACGTCCCTCCCTGTCTCCCTCTTATCTTTTAAGCTTTTATACTCTTCTTTGTTGAACGTATACTTCCTCCTCGTGGTATTGCCATCTTTTCCCTTTCCCGTAGATCCCTTTCGGGTTGCAAAACCTTTTATTGCTGCATATGTATTATAACCTTGATATGCATCTTCTTCTGTTTGAAATGTCATTCCAATATGTGGGCTGCCTTTTTCATTATCACTATGCCTATCCTCTTCATATACGCTGTTTGGACTGTCATTTTCAGCTTCAATCTCATTTGGCATCTCCTGATCATGCACAAAGGGTTCACTCTCTTCGATTTTCATCTTCTACTTTAGAAACAAGTAAAAATATCAGTAATATTGACGCAGCATGACTACTATACATGTCTATCCAAGTGGCAGTAGATTATCATCAGCTTGTTAGTTGAAACCACACAAATATTACTAATCATGTTAAAACCTTGCATATTATATCTATTCTTTTTCAATCTGATCTAATTGTTACCACCATATTTGATGACCAGCTCAAATTTATCAAAAAATCAAACATATCAACCTTTTTGCGCGATGGGCAATATTATGTACGCCATTCGCTCTATGTTGTTGTGCTATATGAGCAGCTTCGGTAAGTTTTGATGGACATCTCATATTGCTCAATGCGCACAACGAGATAAATATTTGAAGGGGTTTGCGTGGAGAGTAATTTCCATCGCAACACTTCGCTAGTTTGGAAATTACTCACCGTGCAAAACGATACAAAAATTTAGTCCGTTGTGCGCGGAGAGGAATTTCCAGTGCTAATCATCCAAAAGATGGAAATTACTCACCACGCAAAACCCTTCAAAAATTTATCCTGTTGTGCCGTTGAGCAATATGAGATGTCCAACAAATTAGGGATGACGATCCTTACCTCAATGGAGGAGAGTAGGAGGGGAATCAACGAGCGTGTGATGGCCTGGATTTGGGTAGGCGTGTAAGGATCGCCTTACCCTTGCAATACTAACAACACACACTAGAGGGGGGTGAATAGTGTAATGGCAATAAAATTGTCCAATTAAAATTAAACTTGCAAATGCGGAATTAAAATGCAAGAGGAATTAAAAGGCATAATCAATCCAAATACAAACACAAAGTATTACCCTGGTTCCCCAAACTTGGGTACATCCAGCCACACCAATATTCACTATATTCACACACAGAGAAGTGAATACAAATCTCACAAGGAGATACCCCCACAAAGAGAATTTATGCCCTACACAAGGACCCAACCAATCCTACACGAGGATCAAGACTCCCACACAGAGAATCACTAACTCCCACTCATAGAATTAGGTTTAGCCCTACACTAGGACACTAAAACTCCCACAAAGAGAGGTATTCCCACTAAGAGAATAAACCTAGTCCCACAAAGAGACAAACTCCCACAAAGAGAGAAATACTAATTCCCACAAAGAGAATTAGTGATACAATTACACCAAGTAAAGTAAATACTCTTACCTATGCCTTGAGATGCTTACTCATGAATGGATGCAAGGCATGAAAAAGGATCTCCAAGTGTTGAGATATGCTTGAGAGCACTTGGATGATTTTCCTTAAGCTGGACTTCAATGCATGAAGAGGAATGAATGCTCAATAGAGGGAAATGAGGGAGCTTGAGAGTTGCTTATAGATCTCTTGAGAATTTCAATATCATCAATAAGTATAAGAGATGGCAGCACACTCATATATATAGGAACCCTATATCAAGCGCCAAAATCCAAGGAAACAACCAAAGAATCAATTCTGCAACGGCTAGAAACTGGGTGAAAATGACAGGAACAGTCGACTGATGATCAAAAGACAGTCGACTGATCAACGGCTAGAAAATATCAAACGGCTATAATTTGAGCCAGGACAGTCGACTGATGAAGAAAATACAGTCGATTGACAAACAAGACAGGCGCCTGTTAATCCTTCAGCAGGCGACTGCTGCAGGGGGATGGATTGAAACAGAGAGCTGCACTCTTTCTCTAGATAAGCACACAGGCGACTGATGTCAATAATACAGTCGACTGGCTATTAGTCAGGCGACTGTAAAACCTTAATCAGTCGTCTGCTGTATGAGATGGAGAAAAGACAGAGAGATGCAGAGATTGCACTTACGCTACTCAGGCGACTGTTGGCCAATTCCTAGGCGACTGTAAACTGAGCATCAGTCGACTATGCGTAAAGCTCAAGTTTGAGTCAATTGAAATGTTGACTTGAGCTGTGCATATCAGGCGACTATAGAAGGATCTACAGGCGACTGGAAATCACCCAGTCGACTGTGTTTCCCTCAGCAGGCGACTGATGGAAAGACAGAGACTCCAAATGAGTCTTTGGACAAAGTAAACCTATTAGGTTGGATTCTATGATAATCCTAAGGCTCATTAAGATGGTTAGATGCATATGCATAAATGAGTAAACCATCTAACAAGGCATTACATTAACCTAGACTCAAAAGAGAGAGAAAGCAATAAAGTAAATATTACATGGATTACATTGCTTTTCAAAGAGTCTAAGTCTTCAATCTTGATGCCTTGGTTGCTCTCCATCATCTCCAAGCTTTGGCACTCCTTAAGTCCAAACTTTGGCCCTTCTCCAGTTGATGTCCATCCTTTCACCAAGTGATTAGTCTCCAAGAAAGATATTCTAGAAATGAAACTGTGAGACTAAAATATGAGAGTCATTAGCAACAACATAATGTTGTGATCATCATCAAAATAAGATTGGTATAAAACACCAATACTCAACAATCTCCCCCTTTTTGATGATGACACACATTATGTAAAATACAAAGTATTAAAGCACAATGTTAATGAGCTCTCCCTACTTATATGCACCAATTAAACAATGAGCTACACAATGGTAAATACTCATAATACCAACTAAAATCAAGGTAACATATAATAGGCATAGATTGTATAAACCAATGGAAATACTCAATATCATGCAAACATGAATGGTTATACAATCACATAAATCTCTCCCCATATGCACATGTATATAAGTCTCCCTTATATAGATACATAATGCATATAACTCTCCCCCTTGACATCGTCAAAAAGGTGGACATCAAATATATCCCCCTTTGTCATCTTAACCAAGATGTGACACTATGCAAGAAAGAAAGAGATGTATGATACCAAATTGAAAATTTTAGTGGGTATCAATTCACTATCCCATGATCCCCCTAGATCATAGAAATGGTCAAAAATTGACTTCTAGAATCTAATACCAATTGAGAGGTAAAGATAAAACAATCTCTAGCAATTGCGGTAATACCAATTGTAGACAAAGAATCTTTGAAGAATAAACCCCTTTACTAATTGATATACAAATATTGGAGCCATGGGCCTAAAATGTATCAAAGCAATAGATATGGAAAAAAAATCAAGCTTCAATGATACACAAAGATATTTCCAAAACAAGTATAACATGAAACATGTTGGCAATAAACAAGAGGTTTGGTTTGAGACCCAAAATAACCAATTGTAAATAATGATCTCAAACAACCCCGAACGAGAGTTAAAATATGTCTTAAAATAATTTAAACATATAACATATTAACTCCCTCATTGACATACACATGGATCAAAAATGCATGCATGTCAATAAACCCCAAGGTCCCCATTTTCATGAAAAGAACTAAATTTGGAAATATTTTCAAAATCATGAAACACACACAATCAATGGGTATGCTTAAAATAAACATTGAAGCACAATACCCATGCAATATGCATATGTGTGAGGAACTTAAACATTAGGTAACCAAATCCAAGAGGAGTTTGATTTCCTAACGTAATCACACGAGGTGATCACATCCCTAATTGGAGAGTTGATGTAACTATCTCTCTCTTGCACACTAACCTTAGTGGGAATCCATAATCTCAAGGATTTCCTAGGCAATGGTTTTGCCTTTACAAGAGGGATGGATGTGGAATGCTTAGGTGTAGAAACTGTTTCTTGGCATGCAAAGAATGAGAATTTTGCTTCTTAGCAAAAATGAAAGATTTTCATTCTTCCTCATTACCCCGTGATCTACATGCTTTTTGTTGGTGTTATTGTTGTACAAGAAAGCATGGTGATTCTTCTTAGGTGCTTTAGCAATATTTCTTGTATTTTCACCATAAGAGGAATTAGAGGTGGGTTTGGGTACCACATTTTGAATATAAACCAAACCTCCTCTATGATTTGCTGGATATTTTTTTTCCAACAAATCGTGGAGTGAATCCCTAGAATGCACAAAGCTTATGAGCTTACAAGATTCATCTTCATATTTTAACGTAAATTGTTGAATGTGAGATTCTAAGCTAAGGTTTTGAGCAACAAGATTTTCATTTGTAAGGCTCAATTCCTTAACTTGAGAGAGAAGTGTCTCTCTCTCACTAGTGTCATAAGCATGCTTTTCATCATGGATTACACTAACAATTTCTAGAACATGCAATTTACTCTTAGCAATCTTGCATTTTGCTTTCAATTTATTGTAAGAGTTAATGCACTTACTAGCGTTTTCGGAAACCATAACGAAACGATGTTCAAGCTCCTCGTATGAGATCTTCTCCTCAATCTCATCATAGACATCTTCCTTGACTTCCTCGTCGCTTTCCTCCTTGCTTGAGCTAAACGAAGATTCTTCCTCATTAGCCATTAGACACGATTCCTCATAGGAAGTGTAAGCGTCGAGCCATGCATCCAACTCCTCTTCATTTAATCCGGAGGGGATTGGTGTAGGAGCATCAATGGCTACAAAGCACGCGTGAGCATCCTCCTTTGCATCCTCTTCTTCGTTGCTTGATGTGTCCTCACTAGAATCATCAAAGGTCCCGATAAGTCCCTTCTTTTGGTTCTTGGACTTAGACCTTCCTTTCCAATGCTTTTTCCCTTTACCCTTATAAGTTTCTTTGTTGGGTTTGGAAGGGCATTCAGTGGACAAGTGACCTTTTCCACTATAAGTATAACAAGTAGGAACCTTGTTAGAATTGGAGGCAAACTTTGACAAAGACTTACCTTGCTTGCACTTGAGGAATGCCTTGAATTGTTCAGTAAGATCCTCAATTTCTTCTCCACTTGCATCATCTAGCTCATCTTCTTCATTAGGAGCTTCTCGATGGAATTTCTTCCTCCATTTGATTGGCTCCTCCTTGGCATGAAATGCAACCCCCTTTTTCTTCTCGAGCTTCTCGAGCTTCTCGGGCTTTGTTGGTTGAATCTCCTTCTTGTATTGAAGCTTCACTTCATACGCCATGAGATTACCAATGCACTCCTCAACGTGTATTTGGACGTGTCATAAGACTCCAAAATTCCGTTGGCCTTTGACTTGGTGGGACCAAAAAGGTGCTTCTCTCAAGCGCAAGAGTCCGTACAAGTAGTATAATCTGGGAGTCCAGATGTCGAATCCTCGGGAGAAATCTGTTGAAACCACAAGCCTGAATCAACTAGAAAGCCAACGTAGAGAAACTAAACACTTTAGTGGTGGTGGTGTGGATGTGTTTGATGGTGAATTGTGAATACGTGAACGATACGAACAATGAGAATACGTGAAAATATCAATGAGAAATATGCACATGGTATGGGTTCATTAGGATCAATGATTTGTATTTATTTGGTTGATTTATTATAACTCAATAAATCCTCCTTTTGGGAGCGATTCATCGGAAAATACCCTTTTGGGGGGTTAAAGCACAAATTCAATAATATCGTCGCTAAAGTTATAATCTTTGAAATAAGATATGAAACTCTCTTTTGGAGAGATCAAAACTCACCCTTGTGGGGTGATCATCAACTAAATCAATTCTTTTGGAATATGAAAAAGTGGATTTTTAAGCTAAAGATTACAACTTTATCGACATGCAATTTTAACGCAATAATACAACCAAACGAATACGAATCACACTCCTAACTACGCCATACCATGCACAATAGAAATTTAGCTACTCATACTGAAAATAAACAGAGATTTCATCATATATATAGCATGGTTCTACATAATACAATTAAATATAGTTCAAAATACGATGAAAAACACCCAAATACGGGGTATGAGTTTAAGAAAATATCACCAAATCTCCACTTTTAGACTCCAAACTCTCTGAAAAACTGAAGAACATCATCTGGAAATTTACAGAATTTTTCAGAGAGGAAAATCGGCTCCTAGGTGCTCCAATACGCCAATAATACGCCCAAAAACCCTAGAATACGCTTATATAATAGGCATTGCGGGTTTATTGGGCTTAACGGGTCCAAAACCGTACCCATTATCGCTTAAACCCGCACCTAACAGCCGGATCCAATCTTGACCGTCGGATCCATGCGGGATCGACTGAGCTCTCGCCACGTGGCCTTTGAGCTTCGTGCGCCCGCTACCCGCTTCGAGTTCGCGTCGGAGTTCGCCTCGGCCGCCCGATCATGCATCAAGGGCTCATACTGAGCCACGTAGCCATCAGATTGTTGATCTCCGCGTTCACCTCAGGAGTACGGGCAGCCGTTCGATTGGACGGGCGATCGATGCGATCTCGCCGCGTGGCCAAGGGATTCGCTGTGCACTGCGTTCGAGCGAGCGGATTGTGGCCCGTTTGATCGTAATCGAACGGTTCAAGAGTTTTCACGTCGCCGCTTGATTACTCCCGCTGGATCGATGATCAATGGATGTAGATGTGCCATGTCGCCCGCTTGCTGCTGAATGCGAATTCGAAACGGGCTGCCTTTCGACCGTCCGATCACGATCGTGCGGCTACGAGAAGGCCACGTCGTCCTCTTTGCCTGGAGCATAGGATCACGATCGTGCGGCTACGGTTAGGCCACGTGTGCACCAATTTTCGCGCCCCGACCGTATATACGTATTTCCTTGCGTATTTTTCCATTTAAAATAGTATTCTGCATTCAAAAATACACAGTAATTAGCACAGATCTCAGAAAAATACAAATAAATAGTCGTTGGAATCGTGAGATCGAGACCAAGCTATGAAAAATATAAAAATGCAAAAATACTCAGTAAAATTCATACTTTGTGTACAAATCAAGTGATTTGCTCTAGTAAATCATGATATACAAAATACGAATGTACTAGAGACTAATTGAGCATCATTTACACACAAAATATTGCTAGATGATGGGTTAAATATGCAATATTCAACCCAAATCACACCCCCAACTAGCGTTTTGCTAGTTTCTAGCAAAAAGAGCGATTAAAAATACACCTAGATTACCTTATCAGATCTCAAATCATTCACCACCATACTACAACGACAAAAGAGATAACCACACACTAATATCAACATTTCAAGCTCATCAAGTAATGGTACTTGTGGGTTTTCAAAAATGAATGTCAAGTATCTCAAATGGTTATAAAATAGACTTAAATTCACTATCCATTACTTCATAGCTCATAGTATACAAAATCAATGGCCCACACCGTTCAATCAAATATTTCAACTTGGAGCGTAGATTTTTCATGCAAGGCAAGCATCAAAAAAGTAGGATGGTATCAATACATACACACGTTAATTTTCATTCATAGGAAATCACACCACATCTTGTGTTTTCGTTAAGCTTTGGAAGTTCTCTTACCTTGCTAATTATGCACACTTTTTCCTTCTTTTCGTTCTCTTTTTTTAATAGTTCTGCGTAACGCGCATCAAGCAACATTCGCAGAAAAATGTATAACTTGGATCGCTCCATCAAATGATTGAGGTTCCAGTTAATGGCTCCCAAATCGGACGATAATAGGGCATTAGGCCAAGACGGACCCCTCAGACTGTACTACTCGAGCCAACCAAGTTATTTCTTTAGTAGCACATTTATTCATTTCTTTCTCTTCATTCATCTCATTTTTTTTCTTCTTTTGTGTGTGCATAAATAACTTAGCAAGATAGCTTCCTTTTCTTTAATCTTTCACAAGAATGGGTTTTCCTAATCCTTTCAAAAGACGGTGTACACTTTTCTACCCAAAATCATACAAAGCATGCAAATAGCAATGAATACGAGATAAAAAGCAATGCTCCAGTTATTTTGTGACCTTATTCGTGCATGAACTTTGGTGTGTTCCATTGAAAGCATATTACTTGCTAATTCATAATTTCTAGCTTCATTAAGTCGTCAATTAATCATACAATTGAGATATATCAACGAAAATTTCACCACAAGTACTTGCATTCATATCAAATGAGACTGAAATATTCGACAATAGTGGTGGAAGAAAATAAATCACGAGTGTATGGTGGTGAATAAATAACGAGAAGTTTCATCACATGAGGTTCATTTCTAGGTAAAAATAGGTATTGGTGATATTCTTAACTTAAAAAAAAAAAATTTTTTTCAATGCAAAAAGGGAACTAAAAAAATAAAATCCTAAAAAATGAAATAAAAATAAAAAAAAATCCTAAAAGTTTATACCCTCCCCCCAACTTAAAATAGGCATTGTCCTCAATGTTAGGAAGATGGAATCATGGAAAGAACACACCTGATTAGTCCCCACCCGAAGGTGGGTCTGTGAGATCCATGGTGCTCGCTTCCTTGGTCCAAGGCTCGTGAAAATGCTTCAATCTTTGGCCATTCACCTTGAACTCACTTCCATCTTTTTCATTCAATAATAGCACTGCGCCATGTTGGAAAACTTCTTTGACTGTGAAAGGTCCATACCACCTAGAGCGAAGCTTCCCGGGAAAGATGTGTAGCCTGGAATTGTATAGAAGTACTTTTTGGCCTGGGGTGAACTCCCTCCGTAGGATCATCATGTCGTGGATGGATTTCATCCTCTCTTTTGATATTTTGGCATTATCGTACGTATTTCTCCTCAACTCCTCTAGCTCCAATAATTGTAACCTGCGAGAAGAAAAAGATGAATCAGTATCAAAATTCAATTTCTTTATAGCCCAATAAGATCTATGTTCCAATTCAACATGTAAGTGACAAGACTTCCCAAAAACAAGACGGTAAGGTGACATCCCCAAAATTGTTTTGTAGGCCGTCCTGTAGGCCCACAGCGCTTCAGGCAAGCGCAAACTCCAATCTTTTCTTGATGGATTCACCGTTTTCTGTAGAATTCCTTTAATCTCTCTATTTGCCAACTCTGCTTGACCATTGGTTTGGGGGTGATATGGCGTAGAAACTTTATGCGTGACCCCAAACCTCTTCATTAAAGTAGCGAACATGCGGTTGCAAAAATGAGACCCTCCATCACTGATCAAGGCCTTAGGCACTCCAAATCTAGAGAAAATGTTCTCTTTAAGGAACTTAAGCACAACGGTAGTGTCGTTCGACCTGCAAGGAATAGCTTCCACCCATTTAGAAACATAATCAATACAAACTAAAATATAAGAATATCCAAATGAAGGTGGGAAAGGTCCCATGAAGTCTATGCCCCAACAATCAAATATTTCAATTTCTAAAATGGGGTTTAAAGGCATCATGTTACGTCTAGTAATACCCCCTAATTGTTGGCATGCAGCGCAAGTCTTGCAATAATGAAATGTATCTTTAAACATAGTTGGCCAATAAAAACCACATTGCGAGATTTTTGCCACAGTTTTGTTCGCAGAAAAATGTCCACCACACACTCCATCATGACAAAATTGTATCACACTGGTTATTTCATGGTCAGGAATGCATCTCCTAACACTTTGGTCACTACAATATTTATAGAGGTATGGATCATCAAAGAAGAAATATTTTATCTCATATTTGAACCTTTTAAAGTCTTAAAGAGACCAAGTGTCAGGGGTCTTACCAGTCACGAGATAATTTACTATATCAGCATACCATGGAGAGGTGGAAACGCTAAAAAGATGCTCGTCGGAAAAGGAGTCCTTCAAAGGCACATCTGCTGAATCAAGGCCTACTGTCAATCGTGATAAATGGTCAGCTACTAGATTCTCCACACCTTGTATTTTGTTGCACAATAGAGCTAACTTGTTCAGTCAAAAATGCTTTCTTTTTCACATTTATTTTTCTTTTAACAGTGCACAGGTCTTTCAGAAATTTAGCATAGGCGGGTATCTGATTAATAGCATCAAGCAATGGAATATTTATCTGGCACTTCTGAAAAATTTCACGAATTTCAGTTTGATACTTATCTTTGTTTTTCTGAAGTAGCCGCTGAGGGAAAGGCGCTGCAGGTACATATGCTACGGGTTCCTTCTCTTTAATGACATTTTTGCTCAAATCCACTTCCGTGCTCTTTTCATGCACCTCCTCTTGCTCCTGAATTTCCTCTTCTTGGGTCTGAATTCCCTCTTCCTGCTCAGCTTCTCTGCTTGGTGGGTCAGGCTTCTGAATCTCTTTTCCACTCCTCAAAGTGGACACAGCTTGGCATGGCTTCATATTGTTACCTACAGAAGAAGATGAGCCCATATTAGGATTTGGAATTGACGGAGATGGACGCTTAACTTTCTCCAATGTCGCTGTAAGCCTCGCCAAGCTCTCGCTCATCTGTTGATTTTGAGTCTGCTGAGCCTGAAATTGAGCCTGTTGTTGCTGCATTTGGGCTTGCTGTAATTGAATAAGCTGCTGAAGCGCATCGCCAAATGGTTGCATCTGTTGTTGTTGCACTGGCTCATGGTCCCTCCTTTGGTTCCCACCTTGATAATTATTGTTATATTGATTCTGTCTGAATGGCGGTGGAGCTTGCTGCTGAGATTGCTGATTGGGGCCCCAGTTTAGATTAGGATTGTTGCGCCACCCCTTATTGTTGGAATTGAAGTTCTGGTAGTTTGATGACACTTGATTCACCCTCGTTGGATTGCCTAGCATGCTCTTCAAAGCTGGGAGTGTAGGACAAGCACTAGTGTCGTGGCCACCAACGTCGCAAAGTGCGCAAATCTGCTCTATCTCAACTGCCTTGGCCTCTTTCAAATTCATTGCATAAAGCTTGTTTGTGATCATGGCCTCCATCTTTGCCTCCAACGCATCCTCTGGCTTTAAATTGAATACCGATCCTCGTGTAGGCTGAGATGGTGCAGAGTGGCCTCCTCTCTCGTAGTCTGAAGTAGTGTCCCATGTCTGCGCATTTTCTGCTATCTCCTCTAGGTACGTCCAAGCTTCATCTGGCTCTTTATCAAAGAATCCTCCATTGCACATCATCTCTACAAATTGCTTCATCTGCGGCTGCAGTCCATCGTAGAAGAAGCCAATAATCCTGCTTTTGTCAAAGCCATTGTGTGGGCATGCAAGCAACAGCTCATTGAACCTTTCAAATGCTGGGTAGAATGTCTCCTCGCTTTTCTGGGCAAAGTTCATGATCTGCCGCTTCAATCCCTGTATCCTGTGAATAGGAAAAAACTTCTTTAGAAATTCAGCCTGCAAATCAATCCATTTAGTAATAGAACGTGATGGTAATGCATTCAACCAATTTTTAGCTGTCTTTCAATGAAAATGGGAACAGTTTAAGATATACCGTGTCCTCGCTAGTTTTCCCATCAAAGCATGTCAAGCACACCTCCTCAAATCCTTTAATATGAAGATATGGATTTTCCTTGTCTAACCCATGAAAGGTGGGTAAGAGTTGGATCACCCCAGGTTTAAAATTGAAAGAATTTGCATCGTTAGGTAAAACAAAGCATGAAGCTGTGCTAGTCCTAGTGGGTCTGAGTAAATCTTTTAAAGTCCAAGGCACTCCAGGTTGCACATTATTTTCGTTGTTGTTGCTAAAATTTTCATCCATATTATTATTGGCCATATCAAAACGTCGAGTCAACCTATGTGTCCTAGGAGTCCTATGCCACATAAACTAGCACAAATATTTTTTTCTTATATAAAGCAAACAAAAATTATATACAATAAAGTGGAAAGATCTCATCGAAGGTCCTCTGAATGAGATAAACCGTAGTAACAAACCGTTCTCCCCGGCAACGGCGCCAAAAACTTGGTGGGACCAAAAAGGTGCTTCTCTCAAGCGCAAGAGTCCGTACAAGTAGTATAATCTGGGAGTCCAGATGTCGAATCCTCGGGAGAAATCTGTTGAAACCACAAGCCTGAATCAACTAGAAAGCCAACGTAGAGAAACTAAACACTTTAGTGGTGGTGGTGTGGATGTGTTTGATGGTGAATTGTGAATACGTGAACGATACGAACAATGAGAATACGTGAAAATATCAATGAGAAATATGCACATGGTATGGGTTCATTAGGATCAATGATTCGTATTTATTTGGTTGATTTATTATAACTCAATAAATCCTCCTTTTGGGAGCGATTCATCGGAAAATACCCTTTTGGGGGTTAAAGCACAAATTCAATAATATCGTTGCTAAAGTTATAATCTTTGAAATAAGATATGAAACTCTCTTTTGGAGAGATCAAAACTCACCCTTGTGGGGTGATCATCAACTAAATCAATTCTTTTGGAATATGAAAAAGTGGATTTTTAAGCTAAAGATTACAACTTTATCGACATGCAATTTTAACGCAATAATACAACCAAACGAATACGAATCACACTCCTAACTACGCCATACCATGCACAATAGAAATTTAGCTACTCATACTGAAAATAAACAGAGATTTCATCATATATAGCATGGTTCTACATAATACAATTAAATATAGTTCAAAATACGATGAAAAACACCCAAATACGGGGTATGAGTTTAAGAAAATATCACCAAATCTCCACTTTTAGACTCCAAACTCTCTGAAAAACTGAAGAACAGCCTCTGGAAATTTACAGAATTTTTCAGAGAGGAAAATCGGCTCCTAGGTGCTCCAATACGCCAATAATACGCCCAAAAACCCTAGAATACGCTTATATAATAGGCATCGCGGGTTTATTGGGCTTAACGGGTCCAAAACCGTACCCATTATCGCTTAAACCCGCACCCAACAGCCGGATCCAATCTTGACCGTCGCATCCATGCGGGATCGACTGAGCTCTCGCCACGTGGCCTTTGAGCTTCGTGCGCCCGCTACCCGCTTCGAGTTCGCGTCGGAGTTCGCCTCGGCCGCCCGATCATGCATCAAGGGCTCATACGGAGCCACGTAGCCATCAGATTGTTGATCTCCACGTTCGCCTCAGGAGTACGGGCAGCCGTTCGATTGGACGGGCGATCGATGCGATCTCGCCGCGTGGCCAAGGGATTCGATGTGCACTGCGTTCGAGCGAGCGGATTGTGGCCCGTTCGATCGTAATCGAACGGTTCAAGAGTTTCCGCGTCGCCGCTTGATTACTGCCGCTGGATCGATGATCAATGGATGTAGATGTGCCACGTCGCCCGCTTGCTGCTGAATGCGAATTCGAAACGGGCTGCCTTTCGACTGTCCGATCACGATCGTGCGGCTACGAGAAGGCCACGTCGTCCTCTTTGCCTGGAGCATAGGATCACGATCGTGTGGCTAGGGTTAGGCCACGTGTGCACCAATATTCGCGCCCCGACCGTATATACATATTTCCTTGCGTATTTTTCCATTTAAAATAGTATTCTGCATTCAAAAATACACAGTAATTAGCACAGATCTCAGAAAAATACAAATAAATAGTCGTTGGAATCGTGAGATCGAGACCAAGCTATGAAAAATATAAAAATGCAAAAATAATCAGTAAAATTCATACTTTGTGTACAAATCAAGTGATTTGCTCTAGTAAATCATGATATACAAAATACGAATGTACTAGAGACTAATTGAGCATTATTTACACACAAAATATTGCTAGATGAGGGGTTAAATATGCAATATTCAACCCAAATCATGACTCCCAACGAGGTGTGAGAGAGTCAAGGATCTTTTCTACACGATCCTCTTGGGAAATCGTCTTCCCGAGTCCCTCCAAAGCGTTCACGATATCAGTGAACCTTGTGAACATCTCTGAAATGCTTTCGCCTTCCTGCATCTTAAACATTTCATATTTAGATCTAAACACAGTTTGTTTAGATTTCTTTACCTTCGTTATCCCTTCATTACAAATCTCCAAGGCGTGCCAAATATCGTTGGCCGTTTTGCATATGGAGATGCGGTTGAACTCATTTGCTGAGAGAGCGCAATGTAATGCATTCATAGCTCTCGCAATGAACTTGATCGAGTCCTTCTCCGCCTTTGTCCTTGAAGCCGTGGGTGTAGTGGGCTTCTCAAATGGCACCTCCGTGATGTCCCATAGGTCTTGACCCTCCATGTAGATCATCATTCTGATCTTCCAACTTGGGTAGTTGGTTCCGTTGAAGAGCAGAGGTCGAACGGTTGAGTGACCTTCTTCATGAGACGCTGATGGGGCGTTGAATGCCATTGTTGCAATATGCTATAACCTCGCTCTGATACCAATTGTAAGGATCGCCTTACCCTTGTAATACTAACAACACACATTAGGGGGGGTGAATAGTGTAATGGCAATAAAATTGTCCAATTAAAATTAAACTTGCAAATGCAGAATTATAAATGCAAGAGGAATTAAAATGCACAATCAATCCAAACAAAAACACAAAGTATTACCCTTGTTCCCCAAACTTGGGTACGTCTAGCCACACCAACATTCACTTATATTCCCACACAGAGAATTGAATACAAATCTCACAAGGAGATACCCCACAAAGAGGATTTATGCCCTACACAAGGACCCAACCAATCCTACATGAGGATCAAGACTCGCACACAGAGAATCACTAACTCCCACTCAGAGAATTAGGGTTAGCCCTACACTAAGACACTAAAACTCCCACAAAGAGAGTTACTCCCACAAAGAGAGAAAGTCTAATTTCCACAAAGAGAATTAGTGATACAACTACACCAAGTAAAGTAAATACTCTTACCTATTCCTTGAGATGCTTACTCGTGAATGGATGCAAGGCATGGAAGAGGATCTCCAAGTGTTGAGATATGCTTGAGAGCACTTGGATGATTTTCCTTGAGCTGGACTTCAATGCATGAAGAGGAATGAATGCTCAATAGAGGGAAATGAGGGAGCTTGAGAGTTGCTTATAGATCTCTTGAGAATTTCAATAGCATCAAGAAGTATAAGAGATGGCAGCACACTCATATATATAGAAACCCCATATCAAGCCCCAAAACCCAAGGAAACAGCCAAAGAATCAATTCTGCAACGGCTAGAAATTGGGTGAAAACGACAGGAATAGTCGAATGATGATCAAAAGACAGTCGACTGATCAAAGGCTAGAAAATATCCAACGGTTATAATTTGAGCCAGGACAGTCGACTGATGAAGACAATACAGTCGACTGACAAATAGGACAGGCGCCTGTTAATCCTTCAGCAGGCGACTGCTGCAGGGGATGGATTGAAACAGAGAGCTGCACTCTTTCTCCAGATAAGCACACAGGCGACTGATGTCAATAATACAGTCGACTGACTATTAGTCAGGCGACTGAAAAACCTTAATCAGTTGTATGCTGTATAAGATGGAGAAAAGACAGAGAGATGCAGAGATTGTACTTACGCTACGCAGGCGACTGTTGGCCAATTCCCAGGCAACTGTAAACTGAGCATCAGTCGACTGTGCGTAAAGCTCAAGTTTGAGTCAATTTAAATGTTAACTTGAGCTGTGCATATCAGGCGACTGTAGAAGGATCTATAGGCGACTAGAAATCACCCAGTCGACTGTGTTTCCCTCAGCAGGCGACTGATGGAAAGCCAGAGACTCCAAATGAGTCTTTGGTCAAAGTGAACCTATTAGGTTGGATTCTATGATAATCCTAAGGCTCACTAAGATGGTTAGATGCATATGCATAAATGAGTAAATCATCTAATAAGGCATTACATTAACCTAGACTCAAAAGAGAGAGAAAGCAATAAAGTAAATATTACATGGATTACATTGCTTTCCAAAGAGTCTAAGCCTTCAATCTTGATGCCTTGGTTTCTCTCCATCATCTCCAAGCTTTGGCACTCCTTGAGTCCAAACTTTGGCCCTTCTCCACTTGATGTCCATCCTTTCACCAAGTGATTGGTCTCCAAGAAAGATATTCTAGGAATGAAACTGTGAGACTAAAACATGAGAGTCATTAGCAACAACATAATGTGTGATCATCATCAAAATAAGATTGGTATAAAAAACCAATACTCAACAAGGCGTGGGCTGTTGAAATCGAAGACCTAGTGCAAAACTGGGGATCTACTCCAGCTTCTGCATTTTGCGCGGTAGTGAGCAAAAGAATTGGTGGCGATTGTATTTTAGTACAAAAGGGTTTAAAGGTAATTTAGTACAGAGGCGCGTTGAAAAGGGCTTACAGGGCGTTTTGGTAATTGCACCAAAAGGTCAGATATTACCATGATCGTGGATCGAATCGGACGGTAGGGAGGGGTCGAGTGCAGGAATCCCATCTGAGCTTGAGCGCGGGTGCATTTTACCATATATATATATATATATATATATATATATATATATGAAAGGTAAACTACTGAATATATTACCAAATGTACATATGTTACAATGTGGGGTTCATATACACTGGTATTAATAGGTTAAGGATAGGACACAGGCGTCGTCACTCAACACTACCAATTCCAGGTTCTATGAACCAACCACAACCATTACAATAGTCTCTACCTCAATCTAAAATAACGAAAATTGAGGCCCAAAAGGTACTGCATGTTTAGCCGGTGTCTAGTATGTCCCAATTCATTAATACCCCAGCCGCTTCAACCTCATCCCCTTCTACATCATGAAGTGCCCCTCGAACATCTGCAGATATTTCATCAAAAAGAACTGTCTTCGGCTTCCGTGTTTTCTCAAAAACGCGCCTGTTGCGCTCCCGCCACAAGTGCCAGACCACGGCCGCTAATACCGTTTTTGCTAGCCGGCTAACCGACCCAGGTTTCACAAATTTCCCCAAAAGGACCTCACCAACATCCCGTAATGTATCAACTTGCGGCAGATTGATTCCAATTTTCAGTAAAGCCCAGACAGCAACATAGTTTGAATATTGGCACCGGAAAAAAATGTAATCAGCTGTCTCCATTGTGTTTTCCGCACAAAGCTCACAGCAGGGGGATGTTTGAACACCCCAATTAGCCAATCTATCCTTTGTGAGAAGCTTACCTTTAAATGCTCGGAGAAGAGTAATGGCCATCTTTGGTACATGCTTGCTAAACCATATTAGATTGAAGAACCAAAACGGTGGCGATTTGATTCGTACATTTTCCCATACATCTTTGAACCTGAAGATTGGACCAAGTTTCCATTCCCAAGTGTCAGCACCCGCACTTAGCTTTACATTCTGAAGTAAAGCTTTATATCTTGTATTGCCTCATCATCTACCCAAGATAGACCCCCCCAATATTCACTAACTCGTTTTCTACTAGCACTAACAGGGACCGGGAACAAGTTGTTAAGAGGCCACATGGTAACCAATTGTCGTGCCAAAATAGTGTTGCATTTCCATCTCCAACTTTACATACAATTAGCCTCTGTGAATACTCCCTGCATTTGAGAAGGAACTTCCAGGTTCCAGATTGAATTGCCGATCCCTTCACTTCATAGAAAGCTTTCATATCTTTATACTTACTGTGCATGTACTCAGCCCATAGACCTCTGGCCTTTAACAATCTCCATGTAAGCTTTATACCCGATGCCATGTTAATGTCCTTAAGGAGTCTTAAACCAATTCCACCTTCATTCTTGGGTTTGCACATATCTGACCAGGCCCAAGTATTAACATTCCCCCAGATGAACCTTTTGCACATAGATGTCAAAGAGAGCAACACCGTACTTGGAATTCTGTAGACCTGGCCCCAAAATGCAATCATTCCATAAATAACAGATATTACCAACTCTATCCGCCCAGATATGGAAAGGGAAGTTGAAGCCCATCCGCTCATACGCTTCCTGCACTTATCAATTAACCGACTATACATGCAGCTTTTAGGATATTTAGACGACAGAGGAAGCCCCAGATAAGTAGTGAAAGTGTGCACATGTTTAGCTCCCAGGTATTTAGCAAGGGCCCCAGGGTTATTAGTCCCCTTGCTGAACATAGCTATGCTCTTACCCCAATTCATATCAAGTCCCGTGAAGCATTTAAATTCCTCTAGCAAATTCAAGAGGCCATGAAAGGATTTGAAATTAGCTCTACAGAAAACCAGCAAATCATCTACAAAAAGAAGATGTGAAACTGCTCCCGTCCTTCGCATGGCCTGAATACTTCCCATGGTAAGTGCCTTCTCCAGTAGAAGAGAGAACGCTTCCATGACAAGTACAAATAAATATGGCGATAGTGGATCACCCTGTCTCAGCCCTCTGTTGCCATCAAAGAACCCCACCGGGGAACCATTCACCATTACCGAGTAAGATGTCGTCGCTATGCATTCCCTAATCCAGCTGATGAAAGTATGGCCAAACCCCATTTGGTGAAGCATAAAATAGACGAACTCTCTATTTATACTGTCAAAAACTTTTCTGAGATCCAGTTTAAGGCAAGCTCTAGATCCCATAGGATTGCTGAAGTCTCTGATCTGTTCATGTGCTAGTATGGTACTATCTGAGAGGAGCCTTCCATGAAGAAAAGCCATCTGATTAGGGGAAATCAAGGCGTGGATAATCTTTTTAAGTCTGTTGCACATGATTTTGCTTATGATTTTGTAGATAACATTGCAACAGGCAATCGGCCTGTAATCACCAAGATTGCTCCCATTTGTACTTTTTGGAACCAAAGTTAAAAAGGTGTGATTACATTGGCGGAGTAGATAGCCCTCCTTGAAAAAATATTGTGCTGCACTTATAACATCAGCTGCAATAAAATTCCAATTGTATTGGTAAAAGTATCCAGTATACCCATCAGGACCAGGTGCCCTATCAGAATTGATTTGGAATACCACATCTTTTATTTCCTCAGCCGATACTTCTCTTTCCAACCACCTGGCAGTATCAGATTTTACCTTTCTTTTAGGAATAATATTCGGAAAAACTCTCCAATAGTTGGTTTGATTGTAAAGATCTTCAAAATATTTAGCCGCCTTAGATTTAAGCTCATCAAATGATTTGCATTGGACCCCATTTTCATCTACCAAGTGCAATAAATTGTTATGACCATGCCTTGATCTCATAGCATTATAAAGGAATTTTGTATTCCTGTCACCCAGGTTTAGCCAGTCTTGTCTGCTTTTCTGCCTGTACATCTCTTCTTCCTGCCCCAATAACTCAGCAAGCTCCTTTGATAATTTATTCTCCCTCATTTGAAGATTCAGGTCAAAATGAATTAACTGCTGTTTCCTTATATCCTCTAGCTGGCTACGGCACTGGCCAATTGCGTTGCTTGCTTGATGGGCAAAAGCCCACGTGCGAAGATTTGTTTTAAGCTCACGCAATTTAGAAACCAAACGGAACATAGGGGACCCCCTAGCATAAAGATTCCAGGACGCTAGAAAAACATCTTGGTACCCTGACAGACGCACCCAATGGTTGAAAATTTTAAAAGGCTTAGGGTCAGATTGTACCTGGGGATGTAGATTTACAAGCATCGGATAATGATCACTTGTGTGTGGATCTAGATAAGTGACAAAGGAATCCGGTAGCTTGTCCACCCAAGTTTCATTGCACAGAACGCGATCCAGTTTTGCTACGATGTGATCCTTTCCTTTTCTATTATTATTCCAACTCAACTGTGATCCGGCAGACTTGAGCTCTTGCAACCGGCAAGTAGAAATACATACATTGAAATCATTTAAAATGGAAGCATCCCGTCTACGGCCTCCTATCTTTTCTTTCGCATATAGTACACAGTTAAAGTCCCCACCTACCAACCATGCAACATTATTTAGATTCCGAGCATCAGCCTCCAGATTCTCCCATAACTCCTTCCTTTCCATAAAAGCATTACTCCCGTAAACTCCAGTGAATGCAAATTCAAACCCCCCCACATTGCGCACACGCACTGTAATGTGTTGTGATGAAACTGAAATTGGTATAACACTCCAGTTACTGGGATCAAAGCCCATAAGAATTCTTCCCCCCTTATGCATGCTATAATTGTCGATAGTATGCCAAGTCTTTAGAAAACAAGACCTAGTGTTCATCATGTCTTTCTTTAATTTTGTCTCCATCAGAATTATAGCTGAAGGCTTCGTCTTCTTAATTCTGTCCCTCAGATCCCGGCGCCTCACTGCGTTGTTTAGTCCTCTTGTATTCCATATTAACATAGTCATATATTAATGGAATTTGTTTGTCGAACCTGACTTCCTTCTTGCAACCTGATGATCTTCCTAGTCGCTTTCACAGGTCCTGAGGTTGAACATCCCTACTTCTTAGTCTTCCTGGCTGTTGCTTCATCAATCAGAATTCTGCGCTCAATAGACCACTCAGGGTTCTCATATGTAGGTTCCTCTGGCAAATCTCCAATATCAGAATGTATGTTGCCTGTATGCTGATCCTGCACAGCATTCAATTTAATTATCCCAGCTTGCTCAACCTGCTGATTTGCAGGCAGTGGTATTCCCTCATCCTGCGCTAGTATGGAAGATGTCACACAATGTTCCTCAGCTGGTAGCCAGATGGATCCACCAACCAAAGTTGAGGCCTCTGGCGTGGGAGCAGGTGCCCCAGAATTAGATTTAAGACACTCTACGGTTGGAGTGTCAGGAGTTGCACCGGAAGCATCCAGGGATAGTGTAGGTCTGTTCTCAGGCAGGGTTACATTTCCTACTTCCTTAGTGGCTTTTGTCCTTGGATACAAGATCTGAATAATTCGCAATGCTTGTCCCAGCTTCCGCAACTTGATGATGCCAGGAAAAAGCATGTTTCCCTCCAGTATTGGTTGAGTTCATTGGAACTTCTTGATGCTATTGAAAATCATTAGAGATTGATTAAGCCACTCTCAAACTCTCTCATTTTCCTCTTAGAGCTCATTCTCTCCTTCATGCATTAAAGTCAAGCTCAAAGGAAATCATCTAAGTGCTTTTAAGCTAATCTCATCACTTGGAGATCCTCTTCCATGCCTTGCATTCATTTATGAGTAAGTTTATCTCAAGGCATATGTAGGAGTATTTGCTTTAATTTGTTATTTCATTGTAACCCTTGCTTTTTGTGAGAGAGCTAGTTACTCTCAGTGTGAGAGTATAACCTTCCGTGCGAGGGTTGCTTGAGATCTCTGTGTGAGTGTGTGTGAGTCTCTCTATGTGAGAGCATAAGTCTTTGTGTGAAAGCAAGGATTTCTCTGTGTAAGAATCCAAATCCTCTGTGTGAGGTATTTCTGTGTGAGATTGTATTCACTTCTCTGTGTGAGGATTACAGTAGATATTGGTGTGGCTGGACGTACCCAAGTTTGGGGAACCAGGGTAACATCTTGGGTTTGAGTTTGGATTTTTGTGGTATTTAAATTCCTCTTGCATTTATAATTCCGCATTTGCAAGTTCAATTTTTAAATACGCAATTTGTGCCATTACGCTATTCACCCCCCTAGTGTGTTGCTGTTAGTATTGCAAGGGTAAGACGATCCTTACATCGACAAATCCTAGGTTGGTGTATTAGACTACGATTTTATTAGTGGATATGGATTACGGGATGTCGTAATGATGTATGCAAAAGGTGTGTCATGTGGATATTACAAACAAGGCTCCACACAAAATAAAACAAATAAAATAGGGAAAACAAATGAGAGATAACTACTAAGGTGTTGGTATCCCTACTACTGCTTCGGGCTAAATGGAGTGATGTCATTATCGTGGATCACTCCACTACAAACGATCCGGTGCCAATCTCTTGGGTCACCATCACAAAATATATCTAGATTCGGTGCCAAGTTCTTGGATCACCTCCTCTAGCATAAAATAACCCTAGACGATAGGTTTTAATTTAACCCTTGCGAGCAATTCTACTTAATCATAGCAATAAAGAAATAGAAATTGAGATTCAACATTGCAAGCATAGAAATAAACAAATAAGCAATGAAAAATACTTAGCTTTGTGAAAGATCAGTAACAAAATCACCATGGAGGGGCCTAGGGCATGGCATAGCCTCCAAAATAATCTCCAAAAAGCAAAGATGGATCCCTCTCAATGGAAGCTACAAGATTGTTTAAATATTCCCCCTCAAACCCTAGCAAAACTCTAAAGAAAACCCCACAATTTCGTACCCAAACCCAATAAGGGCTGCAACTTAAGTGATGGGTCCCAGACATCTCGGCTGTGCTCACTGTACAGTCTGCCCGAGCTCAATTTCCAGCACTGATACGTCAACTTGCAGAAATTCCCTAAGACTGATTTGACCTCCATTTTGTGTGTTCTTGGCGGTGTTGGAACCGTCATGAATTCTACTATCATAAAAAATATGAAAAAAAATACTTTTCCAACTGAAATCATAGCAGATCTTCAAAGAGTAGGAGGCTGTCCTGATTTCTACTGTTTCTACTATGCTCGGGCAAGCGGCCTTGGTCGCTCGACCGAGAAAATTCAACAGAGATTTTCCTTCGTAAATCAGGGGTGCCGCTCGGCCCAAGTGCTTAAGCGCTTGGCCGAGCAGTTAAGCTCCATCATGCTCTCTTTCTTCTTCTTGTTGGTGTTTCCAACTCGACCGAGCGGGTGATGGCACTCGGCTCTCTGGCTCTTGAGCCCAAATCAGCTTAAGACCCTCTCATCTGTCCCCAATTAGGATGCCGTTGACGCTCTGGCATCGATGATTGTGTCCTTCTCTCCAATATGCTCCAAATTGCTCGATATTCCCTGAAATGCAACCAAACGCTCTCAAAGTCAAATAGTTCCAATTATCAACATAAAAGCGTATAAAATCAGGATTTAAGCAATCAAATTAGATGTGGATATGGGGTATAAACAAGTAAAATACAGACACATCAAAATCTCCCAAGATTACCTCTTACTCGTCCTCGAGGAAGACGAATAATTAGTGAACCCGGGAGAGGAGTGTGATGGAAAATGAGGTATTGAAGGTGAAAAAAACCATAGAGGGGGATGAATAGGATGTATGGCACAAACTAAAAATTAATCACAATCACAGAGATAACCAGACACAGATATGTTTAACGGAGCGGATCCCCGTGAAAGCTCCGACCCCAAATCTATGAGGATTTCACTCAACAAAAATAATCACACTTACGGGTAGTGATCTCACCGTACACAGATATAGTTTGTAAAGATTAAGCACAGAGATAGATTTTGAATAGAGCTATTCACAATATGATATCACAAAGAAATAGTATAAATAATTTAATACTCCAGTAAAAATCAGGAAAAATATCACCGTGATGTTTGTGAGATCGTGGTCATGTATGCTCAAACCGTTCGCAAATTCGATGTCTTGATTAGAAGATATGCACAGTTTGTTGAGTATTGGTGTTTCATACCAATGTTATTTTGATGATGATCACAACATTATGTTGTTGCTAATGACTCTCTTGTTTTAGTCTCTTAGTTACATTTCAAGAATATCATTTTTGGAGACTAAACACTTGGTGTAAGGATGGACATCAAGTGGAGAAGGTCTAAAAGCTTGGACTCAAGGGGTGACAAAGATTGGAGATGATGGGAAGCATCAAGGCATCAAGATTGAAGCCATAGACTCTAAGAAAAGCATTGTAATTCATGTAATATTTCATTTATTGCTTTCTCTCTCTTTGAGAATAGGTTTAATGTAATGCCTTGATAAATGGTCTACTCATTTATGCATATGCATTTAACCATCTTAGTGAGCCTTAGGATTATCATAGAATCCAATCCAATAGGTTCATCTTGTCCAAAGACTCTATTGGAGTCTCTGGATTTTCATCAGTCGCCTGCTGAAGGATTTACAGTCGACTGGGTGATTTTCAGTCGCCTGTCGAGCCTTCTACAGTCGACTGTGATGCACTGCTCAAGTCAACATTTCTATTGACTCTACTTAAGATTTTCGCATCAGTCGACTGATGATCAATTTACAGTCGTCTATATATTTACAGTCGCCTGTGATATGGTCAACAGTCGTATGAAAGGCGTAAGTGCGAATATTGCATCTCTCTGTTTTTCTCCATCTCCTGTAGCAGTCGACTGATGAAGGATATACAGTCGTCTGTCTATTTTACAGTCGATTGTCATTTGTTCTTCAGTCGCCTGTATGCAAATTGGGAGAAAGAGTGCAACTATCTGTTTTATTCCATCCCGTACAGCAGTTGCATGCTGAAGGTTTTACAGGCACCTGTCCTGTTTACAATCGACTATATTGTCTTCACTAGTCAACTGTCTTGGCTCAGATTATAGCCGTTGGGAATGATTTAGCCGTTGATCAGTCGACTGTCTTTTGTTCATCACTCGATGACAGTCGACTGTCAGAATCTAGCCGTTGCAGCTTTTTGTTTTTGGCTGTTTTCTTGGGTTTTGAGAGTTCCTATAGGGTTCCTATATATATATATAAGAGGGCTGATTTCATTAGAACTTCTTGATGCTATTGCAAATTATTAGAGATTGATAAAGCCACTCTCAAACTCTCTCATTTTCCTCTTTGAGCTCTTTCTCTTCTTCATGCATTAAAGTCAATCTCAAGGGAAATCATCCAAGTGCTTTCAAGCAAATCTCAACACTTGGAGATCCTCTTCCATGCCTTGCATTCATTCATGAGTAAGTACATCTCAAGGCATAGGTAAGAGTATTTGTTTTACTTGGTGTTTATTTGTAACACTAATTCTCTTTGTGGGAATTAGTATCTCTCTTTGTGGGAGTGTTTCTCTTAGTGGGAATAGGATATTCTCTTAGTGGCAATAACTCTCTTTGTGAGAGTAACTCTCTGTGTGGAAATTTAGTGTCCTAGTGTAGGACTAACCCTAATTCTCTGAGTGGGAGTTAGTAATTCTCTAGGTGGGAGTTTAACCCTTGTGTAGGGTTGTTTGGGTCCTTGTGTAGGGAAAAATCCTCTTGGTGAGGTATCTCTTTGTGGGTTTTGTATTCACTTCTATGTGTGAGAATATAGTGAATATTGGTGTGGCTGGACGTACCCAAGTTTTGGGGAACCAGGGTAAAATCTTGTGTTTGCGTTTGATTTTATTGTGGTGATTAATTTCTCTTGCATTTATTATTCCACATTTACAAGTTTAATTTTAATTGCACAATTTATTGCCATTACACTATTCATCCCCCCTCTAGTGTGTTGTTGTTAGTATTGCAAGGGTAAGGCGATCCTTACACTGTTGGCGTTCATTGTGCAAGGCTGGTTGCTAATGGGTTGTGCGTAAAGAAATTTGATGTAGCTCTGCTTGGGTAGCAAGCTGTGCATAAAGAAATTTCACAAATCAGATCTCAAGTTACAGCACTCGAGATCTGTGTGCCTTGCTCTCAAATTTTCTAGGGATGCTACTTGTCGTGACTAGGGGACATGCCAGCGGTGTCTGCAGGGCTACTGGCTCGATGCTCCATTGTGTCCTGCCCTTAGAGTCGAACTAGATGAAGTTGCCGTCACTTGGAGATTTGGGGAAGCGCTGGTTGCGTGAGTTGATCAACCTTGGTCTGTTGATGCCTTCTGAAGCTTGTGGATGGTTGGATGATCACTAGGCTTGATGCTTCAAAGGGTTGCTTGTGGTGGGGTGTTTTGACAGCTTGTGGAAATTAACATTTTTACTTGCAACAAGGCCAGATTTTTTTTGTTTTGAATGAAGCTCTGATTTAAAAGTGGGGAATTTGATTTATAACTTGAAGAGGGAATGCCAATTTGGGATTCATGGTTGTTTTTGTTGCGGCAGAAAGAATGAGTTTGTGATGAAGATCACTTAAATACAGAGCTTCCCTTTGCTTGTGTACCCTCTTGCGTGGTAATGGGACGAGGATGAATAAATATGAAGTTGAATGGCAGGTCAAAATATTTGTGTTTGGATGAGCATGTGATTTTGGATTGAAGTTGAATATGAGATTGAATCCTTTGTGTTTGGATGATGTGACGACCCGTATTCATCAATACACGTATTTACGTATTTAGATATTTTACATTTTGAAAGTATTTAAAAATGCGTAGTCAGGAGCATGATATCTAAAACGATTTTAAATTACTTTTCTATTTATTAATTAACTGTTATTAATACAAATTAATTAGATTTTTATAATTAATTTTCCTAATCACTTTTATCAATTACTATTTACTTTTAGTAATTACAATTCTACCAATTACTGATACTTCTATTACTTTTCCTAATTACCTTCATCAATTACTAATGACCTTTAACTAATTACTTTAACTAATTATCATTTATTTTTACTAATCTACTTTTATCCCTAATTATCACCTACCCTAATTATCTCATGTGTCAACAGCCACCAACCCCTACCAGCTAACATCCCCAACTACCCCTCTCTAAAGATCTCAACCCCCGGCTTCTCCTGCTGTCAGATTCATCTCCCATTCCCCAAACAATTTAATGGGCATCATCATTCCCCATTCAATTGCCAGCAAACAACACTCAACTCCCATCTCCTCTGATTTCATTCATCCCCCAACTCCCCAACTCCCCACAATTTCAATTCCCACCTTACGCACCTCATTAACCCCCTCTCTTTCCTTGGCAAACAACTTTCCAACCCCATCTCCTCTAATAATTGGACATCACTTCTTTTTAAGACCTCCATTCATCTTCCCAAACTAAAACCCAAGCAACCCTCTCCTTTCACCATAAGCCCACGCCACCCGCCATCTTCCAGGGGGCGCCGATCTCCTCCAGTCGAGACCCCCTCGCTTCGTCGAGCTCGCAACACCTCAGAGCTCCGACGAGCCTTCCAACCGCATCCCCGTATCCCCGAGCCAACTACACGCCAGAGCCCCTTCCTCTCCACCGGCGAGCTCTCCTACCGATGACCGCCTCCGGCTGGCAGCCAAAGGTAGCCCTGAGCTCCGCCTTGCCTCCCCCTGTGCATGCCCGCTACCGGAGCCTGTGCTACCCAGCCTGCAACTTGCCAACCCTCTCCTGCCATTGCCTCGTCCACCACCGCGCGTGTGCCTCCCCTCTGACCGGTAATCGCCCATCCCCCGGTCGGTGCCCCCTACAACACACACAGCACGCGCGAGGAGCAACAGGCGCAACCAATGAAACACAAAACCATGACACGAGAGAAGAAAGCACATTTTGTTATATTAAAAATATAATTATATAATTATATATATATATATATATATATATGAATAGTGACTTTGTGATACAGGTATTGGAATGATGAATGGAGACCACCAGAAGATCCGTGCCTTCGTCACGAACGCGTAGACGCCAGTTTTATCTCAATCCGATACTTAGTTTTCAAGTTGTGTTTTTTAAAGTTTACGTTAATATTGTTAATTTACTTTTAAATACGTATATATACACGTATGTATACGCATATATATATATATATATATATATATATATATATATATATATATATATATATATATATATATAGGAAAATTTTCAAATGAGAACATTTCGCACCGTGCGAAAATGTTTTTATCTTTTTTTTGAAATTTTTTTTTTCAAAAATTCTTTTTTCCACCCTCATTATATGTTGTTATACCCCCCTCAAAAAATAATGGTTGAGAAATAATGCCATTTGGCCTTCGATCAAGGCATTTCATCAAATTCGCACGTTTTGAGACCGTTAAATTTGTAACGGGTGGATGGGTGCTCTAATGCCCAACGGGTTCACCCATTATTTTCCCTGGGGTATATAATTGTATGGATTAAACATCAAAAAAAGAATTTTTGAAAAAAAAAATTTCAAAAAAATAAAAAAATTGTTTTCGCACGGTGCGAAAAGCCCTTTTTCGCATTTGAAGATCCCTATATATATATATATATATATATATATGTGTGTGTGTGTGTGTGTGTGTGTGTGTGTGTGTGTGTGTGTGTGTGTGTGTGTGTGTGTGTGTGTGTGTGTGTGTTTACTAATCTAAAAACGATAAATAATAATATACACCTTAGAAAAATACATTGTAATGCCCAGAAAATCCGAAACAACAAAACGGATCCGTTGGCAGTGGTTTTATGGCCAAAAGCAAGTAACTCTCCCATAATGATTTTTCAAAGTCAAAACTCAATAAAGCTAATTTTGCTTTAAAATCCGTATCACGAGAATTTCACCGACACTGATGTATGAGAAAATTATATGTTGTAGTACTAAACAAGACGCTCGTTTTGACAGCTTATCTGAAGATTTTCGACGTGCCGTTCACTCTGAATAAATCATTGAACTTTCAAGATACGTATTTTATAATTTAGAAAATTAATTTTTAATCGATTCTAAGCTTTCAAAAAGTATTAAAAAATACCGATGAGCTTTCGAAAAACATTTTCTTCCTATATAAAATTATTTAACTCACTTCTAGCCTATCAGATGATTATTAATACATATTTTGACGAGCTCTAAGATATTATAAAAATACGAACACGTTACGATAAATAGATAGAAAATCGTCTGGCCCTTAACCAATTATTTCTTGTGATTGCAGGTACCGATTCTCTTGCACCAACTCCCTTGGAAGCTCTAGCTCCAGGCCTGGCTTACTACCACGACTTCAAAACATGCAAGTCACAATGAATTCTAAATTAAACAAAATTAGTTAGTGTACTTGTATGAACTTAGGATTTCATAAATAACCTCAGAACGGCTATCGACCTGAATAAACAACTGGGGACCTAACTAAACTTATCGTCTCAGAACGACTATTAACTTAAGTTTACGACATTGCCAACTTTCAACTTTGGTAGCTGTAACATGCAACAATCTACTTGGATAAATTGTGTACTAATTGAAATATCACATGCTCGAAGCATGGAATTAGCATCGTATATGTTGGACTTGTCTTTATCCTCAAATTGTACTTTCTGATTTTCAATAAGAAAGTCAACCAGTGGTCCTGGTTTAACTATCATAGTAAATAGGAAACTATCTTATTTTTTGTTAATATAAATTATGGAACAGATGTGATTATTAGAGTTCTTAACATTGGTGCCACCCGGTGTCTAGGATCATTTGCGCCAAAGTTTGGATCACCCTACTTGCGGGGATAGTGACCTGCTTGGCCAAACTTGACTGGCCGTGTATGCATGGACCAATGTTATAGTTTCAATTATCAACAGTTTGTAAATACCTTCAAAAGAGTCACTTCAACTTTTTCATCGTCGTGATCACTCTCTTGTCTAGTTCACCATTGTCTACCATGTTATGATACTTGTCACTTGAAGCTTCGCATGAAACATTGTTACACTTGTGCACGATTGTTTACGTTAAAATAGTCACATCACCTGATGCAAGCCATCTAAGACTCAGTGAGTGCTAACGAATAATCTTGTGGAATATCATGTGGTGCATCTTCTGGAACATCTTATGAAATATCTTGTATAATATCTTGTGGAATATCATGTGGAACATCCCATATGAAACATGTACATAGAACACTTGACACTTCACTGGGTTTGGGGTAACTCATAGTTTGAGAGAGTGTGGGAGTAACTGTAGTTCATTTACCTGTCCAGCTGCCTGTGTTTCGGCAATCTCGTCCTGCTACCTGTGTTTCGGAAAATATAACATGCTGCCTATGTCAGCATCCTATCTAGCTACATGTGTTTCGACATTCGTCTGGGTAAGCGCACCCAGGCAATAGATGAACTCAATGGTTGCATATCATACTCTTTGGCTTGAGTCACGTAGTTCTAGTGTAGTTACTGCTTGCACAGTCACCTTTACGTTACGCATTGCATGCACATTACTTATTACACTTGTGTAGCCATTCGTACTTTACTTATCACTCTTGCATGCATTACATGCACTTTACTTTACTTACCGCATATGTATGCATGACTGCATTTACTTTTCTTGTCGCACTTGTCTGTAGCTACTTCTTTAGCCTGCTTTTTTACTTAGCATGTTTTATACTTGTGCACTGCTTTTATTTGTATTTTTAGAATTGTTGTGACATACCTACGGTTCCATCTTCATGGCACCGCAGACGACGCACCTGTTGAGGTAGATGTTCTTGAGTTGGCAGAGCCAGAGTTCGACCCTGAGACCACAGCTTTCAGAGTTATTTTCACTATGTACTTCCTTTCTTTCATGTATATTTATTGGAGTGTATTGTATAGTTTGGATTTTAATAAATGGACACTATTTGGGTATTTTTGTACATCTCTGCATCGTGGCTATTTTGTTTTTACTGGTTAACTGTAGACCTACGAGTAAATCAAATAAGTAATCCCCCTCGAGAGCGGGTCGTTACAGATGAGAACATGGAGTTTGAATTCAAGTAGAAGATCACATCCTTCTTATCAAGAATAAAGCTCATTTAAATCCCTTAAGGATCCAACCAAATCTCCGTCTTTGACAAATTCAAGTCTTTATCTTCATATTGATGATATAGGATTATTTTGAATTTCCTTTTTGCATCAATGTCCACATACAATCTCCCTCTTGCAACCAAAATTTATTTTGCACTTTTCCCCCTGAAATCACTTAAGGAAAAACGTTAGTCCCACACGACTTGTTTGTCATCATCAAAATTAACACGTATAACCTATTTAGTGGGCTAAATATGCCAACAATCTCACCCTTTTTATGATGGCAAACAAGCCTTGAAAAAAATTGAAAAATGATATTGAAAAGAAAGTCATATAGTGCACATGATTATGAACATCATACAAAGCTCCCCCAATCGATGTGCTCACATGAAAAATTTGACAAGTTCAAGCTCCCCCTCAAAATGTGCATCTCTCCTTCTCATTCTTGATCAAAAATCAATGCATTTTATTTTTCTTTATTTTTCTACTCTCCCCCTTTTGCCATTTATCGAAAAGGTCACAAATACTACTGAACAATGTTAAGAATAAGGCATGAAACAGAGTTAGCATATCAGAGAAACAAGAAATTGATGACGATGCTCATATTACTACTTCCTCCCCACGAGCTCAAAGTGTAATAAATGTTATCATTGAAAGCATGCATTCATTGTAAGAAACTAACAGGAAGATGTTGTATTATAAAACACTTTGATGATTTGAAGAGAGCTTAGAAACCAAGAGGTCGAGATATAAACTTATCTTAGACATTTTGTGAACTTTCATCTCTATGAAATGATCAATACGTAAAGTGTAGGGAGAGACCATTCAAGGGATACCATGATGTTAAATTTCGGGTCCTTTGTGTTGAGTATTGGACTTCTCCCTACTTAATGTTAATGATGAAAAACATAAATACTTATGACTAATCCCATATTTTGCAGTTAATCCATTGCCTAAGCTAATTATGAAGATCTACTTGCAATGGATGACTCTCAAAGATCATTGAAGGCAAATGAAATGGATTGGATGATCGTAGATGATGATTGAAGATCCATGAAGACTTCAAGCTCATGCGTTGGATAGAAGATGTAAGGATCGCCTTACCCTTGCAAAACTAACAACACACACTAGATGGGGTGAATAATGTAATGGCAATAAAATTGTTCAGTTAAAATTAAACTTGCATATGCGGAATTATAAATGTAAGAGGAAATAATTGACACAATCAATCCAAATGCAAACACAAGATTTTATCATGGTTCCCCAAACTTGGGTACGTCCAGCCTCACTAATATTCACTATATTCCCACACAGAGAAGTGAATACAAATCTCACAAGGAGATACCCCACAAAGAGGATTTTGCCCTACACAAAGACCCAACCAACCCTACATGAGGATCAAGACTTACACACAAAGAATCACTAACTCCCACTCAGAGAATTAGGGTTAGCACTACACTAGGACACTAAACTCCCACAAAGAGAGTTACTCCCACAAAGAGAGTTATTCCCACTAAGTGAATATCCTAATCCCACAAAGAGATAAACTCCCACAAAGAGAGAAAGACTAATTCCCACAAAGAGAATTAGTGTTACAAATTCACCAAGTAAAATAAATACTCTTACCTATGCCTTGAGATGCTTACTCATAAATGGATGCAAGGCATGGAAGAGGATCTCCAAGTGTTGAGATATGCTTGAGAGCACTTGGATGAATTCCCTTGAGCTGGACTTCAATGCATAAAGAGGAATGAGAGCTCAAAAGAGGGAATTGAGGGAGTTTGAGAGTTGCTTATAGATCTCTTGAGATATTCAATAGCATTCAGAAGTATAAGAGATGGCAGCACACTCATATATATAGAATCCATATATCAAACCCTAAAACCCAAGAAAACAGCCAAAGAATCAATTCTGCAACGGTTAGAAACTGGGCGAAAACGACAGGAACAGTCGACTGATGATCATAAGACAGTCGACTAATCAACGACTAGAAAATATCCAACGGCTATAATCTGAGCCAGGACAGTCGACTGATGAAGTCAATACAGTCGACTGTAAACAGGACAGTCGCATGTTAATCCTTCAGCAGGCGACTGCAGCAGGGGATGGAATAAAACAGAGAGCTGCACTCTTTCTCCAGATAAGCACACAGGCGACTGATGTCAATAATACAGTCGACTGTCTATTAGTCAGGCGACTGTAAAACCTTAATCAGTCATCTGCTGCATTAGATGGAGAAAAGACAGAGAGATGCAGAGATTGCACTTACGCTACTCAGACGACTGTTGGCCAATTCCCAGGCGACTGTAAATCTACAGGAGACTGTAAACTGAGCGACAGTCGACTGTGCGCAAATATCAAGTTTGAGTCAATTGAAATGTTGACTTGAGCTGTGCATATCAGGCGACTGTAGAAAGATCTATGGCGACTTGAAATCACCCAGTCGACTGTGTATCCTTCAGCAGACGACTGATGGAAAGCCAGAGACTCCAAATGAGTCTTTGGTCATGATGAGCCTATTGGGTTGGATTCTAAGATAATCCTAAGGCTCACCAAGATGGCTAAATATATAAGCATGAATGAGTAAACCATCTAACAAGGCATTACATTAACCTAGACGCAAAAGAGAGAGAAAGCAATAAAGTAAATATTACATGGATTACATTGCTTTCCTTAGAGTCTAAGTCTTCAATCTTGATGCCTAGATTGCTCTCCATCATCTCCAAGATTTGGCACTCCTTGAGTCCAAACTTTGGCCCTTCTCCACTTGATGTCCATCCTTACCCCAAGTGATTAGTCTCCAAGAAAGATATTCTAGGAATGAAACTGTGAGACTAAAACATGAGAGTCATTAGCAACAACATATTGTTACGATCATCATCAAAATAAGATTGGTATAAAGCACCAATACTCAACAATCTCCCCCTTTTTGATGATGACACCCATTATGCAAAACACAAAGAATTAAAGCACAATGCTAATGAGCTCCCCTACTTATATGCACCAATTAAACAATGAGGTACACAATAGTAAATACTCATTATACCAAATAAAGTCACGGTGACATATAATAGGTATGGATTATATAAACCAATTGCAATAGACAATATCATGCAAACATGAATGGTTTATCTAATCTCATATATCTCTCCTCATATGCATATGTATATAACTCTCCCTATATGGTTACATAATGCATATAACTCTCCCCCTTGACATCGTCAAAAAGGTGGACATCAAATATATCCCCCTTTGTCATCTTAACTAAGATGTGACAATATGCAAGAAATAAGGAGATGTATGATACCAAATTGAAAAATTTAGTGGGTATCAATTCACTATCCCATGCTCCCCCTAGATCGTAGAAATGGTCAACTTTTGACTTCTAGGATCCAATACCAATTATAAAGAAAGAAATTAACAATTAATCCTCTTTACAAATTGATAAACAAATAATGGAGCCATGGGCCTAAAGTGTATCAAAGCAATAGATATGGAAAAATCAAGCTTCAAAGATACACAAGGATATTGCCAAAACAAATATAACATGAAACACGTTGGCAATATACAAGAGGTTTGGTTCGAGACCAAAAATAACCAATTGTAAATAATGATCTCAAACATCCCCCGAAATGAGAGTCAAAATATGTTTTTAAAAATATTTTAAACATACAACATATTAACTCCCCCATTGACATACAAATGGATCAAAAATGCATGCATGTCAATAAACCCCAAGGTCCCCATTTTCATGAAAAAAATAAGTTTGAAAACATTTTCAAAATCATGAAACACACACAAACAATGGGTATGCTAAAAGTAAACATCAAGCACAATACCCATGCAATATGCATATGTGTGAGAAACCTAAACATTAGGCAACCAAACCCAAGAGGAGTTTGATTTCCTAATGTAATCACATAAGGTGATCACAACCCTAACTAGAGAGTTGATGTAGCTATCCCTCTCTTGCACACTAACCTTAGTGGAAATCCATAATCTCAAGGATTTCCTAGGCAAGGGTTTTGCTTTTGCAAGAGGGATGGATGTGGCATGCTTAGGTGTAGAAACTAATTTCTTGGCATGCATAGAATGAGGATTTTGCTTCTTAGCAAAAAATGAGAGATTTTCATTCTTCCTCATCACCTTGTGATCTACATGCTTCTTGTTGATGTTATTGTTGTACAAGAAAGAATGGTGATTCTTCTTAGGTGCTTTAGCAATATTTCTTGTATTTGCACATAAGAGGAATTAGAGGTGGGTTTGGGTACCACATTTTGAATATAACCCAAACCTCCTCTATAATTTGCCAGATGTTGTTTTTCCAACAAATCGTGGAGTGAATCCCTAGAATACACAAAGCTTATGAGCTTACATGATTCCTCTTCACATTTCAACGTAAGTTGTTGAATGTGAGTTCCTAAGCTAAGGTTTTGAACAACAAGATTTTCATTTGTAAGGTTCAATACTTTAACTTGATAGAGAAGTGTGTTTCTTTAAAAAGTGTCACAATCATGCATTTCATCATGAATTATACTAGCAATATCTAGTTCATGCAATCTACTCTTCGCAATTTTATATTTTGCTTTTAATTTATTGTAAGATTTGATGCACTTACTAGCCTTTTCGGAGACCAAGTCGAAGTTGTTCTTGAGCTCCTCGTATGAGATCGTTTCTTCCTCGATCTCAACATCATCATCATCCTTACTAGAGCTTGATGATGACTTCTCCTCCATAGCCATGAGGCACGATTCCTCATAGGAAGTGTAAGAGTTGAGCCAAGCTTCCAACTCATCTTCATTTAATCCGGAGGGGATTGGTACAGGAACATCAATGGCTACAAAGCATGTGTGAGCATCCTCCTTTGCATCCTCTTCTTCGTTACTTGATGTGTCCTCACTCGAATCATCAAAGGTCCCGACAAGTCCCTTCTTGTGATTTTTGGACTTGGACCTTCCTTTCCAATGCTTCTTCCCTTTACCCTTGTAAGTTTCTTTGTTGGGTGTGGAAGGGCATTCGGTGGATAAATGACCCTTTCCACTGCAAGTGTAACAAGTAGGAATTTTGTTAGAATTGGAGGCAAATTTTGACAAAGACTTACCTTGCTTGCATTTGAGGAATGCTTTGAATTGCTCGGCAAGATCCTCAATTTCTTCTCCACTTGCTTCATCTAGCTCATCTTCTTCACTAGGAGTTTCTCGATGAAATTTCTTCCTCCATTTGATTGGCTCCTCCTTGGCATGGAATGAAATCCCCTTTTGCTTTTCCGGCTTCTCGGGCTTTGATGGTTGAATCTCCTTCTTGTGTTGAAGCTTCACTTCATACTCCATGAGATTATCAATGCACTCCTCAACGATGTATTTGGACGTGTCATATGACTCCAAAATTCCGTTGGCCTTTGACTCCCAACGAGGTGTGAGAGAGTCAAGGATCTTCTCTACACGATCCTTTTGGGAAATCATCTTCCCGAGTCCCTCCAAAGCGTTCACGATATCAGTGAACCTTGTGAACATCTCTGAAATGCTTTCACCTTTCTGCATTTTAAACATTTCATATTTAGATCTGAACACAGTTTGTTTAAATTTCTTTACCTTTGTAGTCCCTTCATGACAAATCTCCAAAGTATGCCAAATTTCGTTGGCCGTTTTGCACATGAAGATGTGGTTGAACTCATTTACTGAGAGGGCACAATGGAATGCATTCGTAGCCATCGCATTTTACTTGATCGAGTCCTTTTTCGCCTTTGTCCTTGAAGCCGCAGGAGTATTGGGCGTCTCGAATAGCACCTCCGTAATGTCCCATAGGTCTTGACCCTCCAAGTAGATCGTCGTTCTGATCTTCCAACTTGGGTAGTTAGTTCCGTTAAAGAGCGGTGGTCGGACGGTTGAATGACCTTCTTCATGAGACACGGATGAGGCGTTGAATGCCATTGTTGCAGTATGATATAACCTCGCTCAGATCCCAATTGTAAGGATCGCCTTACCCTTGCAATACTAACACCACACACTAGAGGGGGGGTGAATAGTGTAATGGCAATAAAATTGTCCAATTAAAATTAAACTTACAAATGCGGAATTATAAATGCAAGAGGAAATAATTGACACAATCAATCCAAATGCAAACACAAGATTTTACCCTGATTCCCCAAACTTGGGTATGTCCAGCCTCACCAATATTCACTATATTCCCACACAGAGAAGTGAATACAAATCTCACAAGAAGATACCCCACAAAGAGGATTTTGCCCTACACAAGGACCCAACCAACCCAACACGAGGATCAAAACTCCCACACAAAGAATTACTAACTCTCACTCAGAGAATTAGGGTTAGTCCTACACTAGGACACTAAACTCCCACAAAGAGAGTTACTCCCACAAAGAGAGTTATTCCCACTAAGAGAATATCCTAATCCCATAAAGAGATAAACTCCCACAAAGAGAGAAAGACTAATTCCCACAAGAGAATTAGTGTTACAAATTCACCAAGTAAAATAAATACTCTTACCTAGGCCTTGAGATGTATACTCATAACTGGATGCAAAGCATGGAAGAGGATCTCCAAGTGTTGAGATATGCTTGAGAGCACTTGGATGAATTCCCTTGAGCTGTACTTCAATGCATGAAGAGGAATGAGAGCTCAAAAGAGGGAATTGAGGGAGTTTGAGAATTGCTTATAGATCTCTTGAGATATTCAATAGCATCCAGAAGTATAAGAGATGGCAGCACACTCATATATGTAGAATCCCTATATCAAACCCCAAAACCCAAGAAAACAGCCAAAGAATCAATTCTGCAACGGCTAGAAACTGGGTGAAAATGACAGGAACAGTTGACTGATGATCATAAGACAGTCGACTGATCAACGGCTAGAAAATATCCAACGGCTATAATCTGAGCCAGGACAGTCGACTGATGAAGTCGATACAGTCGACTGTAAACAGGACATGCGCCTGTTAATCCTTCAACAGGCGACTGCAGCAGAGGATGGAATAAAACAGAGAGCTGCACTCTTTCTCCAGATAAGTACACAGGTGACTGATGTCAATAATACAGTCGACTGTCTATTAGTCAGGCGACTGTAAAACCTTAATCAGTCGTCTACTGCATACGATGGAGAAAAGACATAGAGATGCAAAGATTGCACTTACGCTACTCAGACGACGGTTGGCCAATTCCCAGGCGACTGTAAATCTATAGGTGACTGTAAACTGAGCGACAGTCGACTGTGCGTAAAGCTCAAGTTTGAGTCAATTGAAATGTTGACTTGAGCTGTGTATATCAGGCGACTGTAGAAAGATCTACAGGCGACTGGAAATCACCAAGTCGACTGTGTATCCTTCAGCCGACTCCAAATGAGTCTTTGGTCAAGATGAGCCTATTGGGTTGGATTTCTAAGATAATCCTAAGGCTCACTAAGATGGCTAAATGCATATGCATGAATGAATAAACCATCTAACAAGGCATTACATAAACCTAGACTCAAAAGAGAGAGAAGCAATAAAGTAAATATTACATGGATTACATTGCTTTCCTTAGAGTCTAAGTCTTCAATCTTGATGCCTTGATTGCTCTCCATCATCTCCAAGCTTTGGCACTCCTTGAGTCCAAACTTTGGTCCTTCTCCACTTGATGTCCATCCTTCACCAAGCGATTAGTCTCCAAGAAAGATATTCTAGGAATGAAACTGTGAGACTAAAACATGAGAGTCATTAGCAATAACATAATGTTGTGATCTTCATCAAAATAAGATTGGTATGAAGCACCAATACTCAACAGAAGAGAGTATTCGTTAATGTAAATTTTGTATATCTCTTCTAGTATGTAGCTTAGAAGTAGAACATTGTTGGAGCACACACACATCTTCATTTCTATCTTAGGACATCATTAGATCAATCGTCCTCAGACTCCAATTCATTTCTGTACCGATTGTGCATGTTTTGTTTATAACAGTCGACTGGTGAACATTTTACAGTATCCTGCTCAAAAACAGTCGACTGTGTTCTGTTCTACAGTCGACTGTTATACACACACTTTTACAGTCTAGTTTTGGGCTTCTCTGTTTTAATTCGCACATGCGACTCATGAACGATTCACAGGCGCATGTCCTAGTGAGAGTCCACTGTGTTCTGTAAATCAATCACATGTCTGTCTTTTGCCCAAAATCTCGTGATCTGTCTTTTATGGCCAATCGACTAATGTTGAACTTACAGTCGACTGTCCAATGGACCAATCGACTGTCAATGCTTCTATAGTCGTCTATCTGTGAGCCATTTTGTTGACTCAACTCTCTGGAAAATCTCAAGATTTTGACAGTCGTCTGATGAAGGAAGCTCAGTCGCCTGTTAAGACTAACAGTCGACTGTCTTCTCCTCATCATTCGTCTGTCCTGTTCTCCCAGATGTTTTCTAGACTTCTTCAACTTACCCTGTTTCGGCCAGTCGCCTGTTATAAGATTTATAGTCGCCTGTTGGTTTAACATTCGACTGTCTTTGCCTCATCAGTCGACTGTCCACGTGGTAAGTTACCGTTATGAATTATCACCTACCTTCTCTGACTGAGCAGCAGTCGACTAAGAATTCTTCCACTGTCGACTTTCGCGAGCTCAGATTCTATCTGTTGAGTCTTTCCTCACGGATTTCAAAGGGGTTTTTACTGAATTCGTTTGTAAGGATTTGAGAAACCTATTTAAGGAGCATCTACTGTTCCATTGAGACCCTCTTACCCAAGTTGTACCAAGTCTCTCTCTCATTCATTTCAAGCTCAAAGCTCTCAAATCCTAAAGCCCTAAGAATTCTTATCTTCAATCTCTTGCTCTCCAACCCAGAACCAAAGAGACATCTTCTAGGCATTTGGTGCAGGCAAGAGAAAGGGATTTCCTCTCTTTCAAGAGAGTCTTTCAACACACAACACACTTCTCCTTCAAGTTCTACTTCCCTCTAACAAAAGATTTGAGTCTACTAATAATACTTCCTCTTTTTGCTTTAAGCGTAATAAGCCAGGGCACATAAAGAAGGATTGCCCAATGCTAAGAAACAAAGAGAAGTGGAAGGCTTCGAAGTACCACAAGTTCGACAAGAACAAGATAGATAAGAAGAAAGGACTCGTCGGTACATTCGATGACTCAAGTGGAGACTCATCAAACGAATCCGATGATGAGAAGGGTGAAAGTGCACACATGTGCTTCATGTCCTGAGAAGATCCACTCTCTGATGAGAGTGATTCCGACATGGATGATACCGAGGTAACAATGGATGAATTACGTCTTGCTAATGAATAATTATTTGCTAAGTATCAATCTCTAATTCTTAGATATACTAGCTTAAAGCAATTGAATGTTAGCAATCCATCCATTCCATGCATTATCAACAATGACACCATTGTTGATACTTTAACTCTTGAGAAAGCAAATTTAGCTTCTCAAAATGTCACTTTGAGAGATGATATGAACAACCTCAAATCTCAACTAGATCAAACACATCCTAAGGATAATAGTGATCTAGTTACACGACACACACGATTGGGTTTAGAGAATGATTCTCTTAAAAATCAAGTGCATAAGCTCAAAGAACGGGTGTCCACCTTGGATACCAATATTTCTTCTCTTAAGGAGAAATATGAGCTCATGTCCTCCTGTATTATGAGATTCAATAAGGAAAAATGATAATTGGACGATTTGATTGCAAACCAATTTCCGGTCACACATCGTGTTGGTCTTGGTTTTGTGGAAGCAAATGCATCCAATGCACACACTTCCTATAGTGGTGTCACTATAGACTTTGTGAGGCCTTCCTCCGGTGCATCCACAAGTGGTGTCAAAGACACTATAGGTAGCAAACCTACCAAGAAAGTCACCACTTCACCATCTCTTCCTTTTGGCAAGAAACCTACTAAGGGTGGAAACCAAAAGAGAAGCCATGCTTACATGTACATCAACATTCATCCACGTAGGAAATCTCCTACTTCACAAGTGGATACTCATGACACTTTTTATGCTCCACACCCACGGACACATACAAATCCACACATGAGAAATACTCATGTACGTGCTCATATACACCGATATGCTCATACGCATTATTCTTACATGTATGCACAACCTCCACATGTCATGCATGACCCATATGTTCCATACAAAATGCATGTTCCCAAGCATACATATCATCCTCATATGTCCAATGCATATCCACCACCTCATTTTTATGCTAGAAACCATATTCCTAAGAAGCATGCACCACATAGAAATCTAAAAATATGCAAGCAACTAGGAAAAGGACTCCCAAAATTTACACCATTTGGGGTCCTAAGAACACTAGCTTAAATGATAGGAATGCATATCTTGATTCCTATTTTCATGATGTTATTAAGAATAGTAATTATGTTGGGAAGCGGAAGTCCACTTGGACTTGGCTTCCAAAGGGCTAATCCCCTTAGACCCAACAAAAATTGGGTACCATGAGATTATGGTATACTATGTAGGTACCCAAGAGAAAGAAAAAGCAATAAAGATCAAACTAGCTCTAAAAGAAAATGATGGATTCTAGACAGTGGTTGCTCCAAACACATGATGGAGATCCATATTTGCTCTCCGAAGTGATTAGCATCAAGAACGGTGCAACGGTCACTTTTGGAGGTAACCAAAAAGGAACTATCATTGGAATATGTATTGTCGGAAACCCCTCCAAACCTTTAATTACTAATGTTTATCTAGTTAATGGTTTATGTCACAACCTTATCTCCATAAGTCAACTTTGTGACAAAGGTTACAATGTTAATTTTGGAGAGGGTATGTGTGAAATTGTTGACTCTAATTTACATGTTTTATTTACCGGTATTACGCGTAAAAATATTTATTATTTGAGCTTGCCTATAACCGTAGAACATCGCTTAGTTGCTAATACAAATGAACAACTATTGTGGCATCGCCGTTTTGGTCATGTTCATTTCAAGCACTTATATAAGTTAGCTAAGCATGATCTAGTCAAAGGTTTTCCAAAAATTTATTTTAGTAGCAAAAACTGTTGTGATTCGTGTCAAAGAGGTAAACTTAGTAAATTATATTTTAAGCTTAAAGAAGGCATTACTTCTAAGAGGCCACTAGAACTACTTCATCTAGATTTGTTTGGGCCAACTAGAACCCTTCTTTAGGCAATGCTCATTATGGATTAGTTGTCGCTGATGACTTCTCTAGATTTACTTGGGTTTCATTCTTAACTAATAAGAATGAAGCTTTTAAAGAGTTTACCATATTTGCAAAGAAGATTCAGAATCTCTTAGGATCCACCATTATCACTATCCGTAGTGATCATTGAGGAGAATTTGAGAATGAGTCTTTTACAAAGTTTTGTGATGACACCGGGATAACTCACAATTTTTCTTTTCCTCGGGCACCACCACAAAATGGTGTTGTAGAGAGAAAGAATAGGACCTTTATTGAGTGTGCTCGCACCATGATCCATGATAGTCATCTTGGACTACAATTTTGGGTAGAAGCGGTGCACACGACATGTTATGTGCTCAATAGGATCCTAGTGAGACCCGAACGAACAAAACTTGTTTTGAGTTATTTTATGATAAAAAGCCTCAAGTTAAATATTTTCGAGTTTTTGGTTCAAAATGTTTTATCAAGAACACTTTTGGTAATTTAGATAAATTTGAGCCAAGATCCGATAAAGGAATGTTTGTTGGATATTCCACACGTAGCAAAGCCTACCGAATATACAACAAAACTTCTTCAACGATCAGGAATCACTACACGTATCATTTTACGAAGATTTTGATTTTTCTCATGTTGATGATGATAGTGTAGATGCTGTTTGTGATTCTCTTAGTAATGTTAAGATTAATGATTCGATTATTGAGACTAACACTACTAATGAGATTGTTGAAGATGTTCCAAGTGATGCAGGAATACCCAAAGCTTACCCAACCGTTCGCAACCATCCACATAACCAAATAATTGGAGATATTGGTGTGGGTTTTCGAACAATGTCAAGAATTGAAGAATTTTCTCATCGTGCATTTGTCTCTACTATTGAGCCAAAGAACATCCAAGAAGCTTGTGAGGATAGCTGGTGGATAGTGGCGATGGAAGAAGAACTCATGCAATTCAAGAGAAATGAAGTTGGAAGCTCGTTCCTATTCTAAGTGGTCATCAAGTTATTGGGACCAAATGGATCTTCAAGAACAAGACCAATGAGAACGGGGTCATCACAAGGAATAAAGCAAGGTTAGTAGCTCAAGGCTACCGGCAAGAGGAAGGTATTGATTTCGAAGAATCCTTTGCTCCTGTAGCTAGATTAGAAGCTATTAGATTGCTTTTATCTTTTGCATCTCATAGGAATTTCAAACTGTTTCAAATGGATGTTAAAAATTCATTTTTAAATGGGATTATCAATGAAGAAGTGTATGTTTCTCAAACTCCCGGTTTCATTCATGAAAAATTTCCAAACCATGTTTTCAAACTTAAGAAAGCGTTGTATGGGTTGAGACAAGCTCCTAGAGCTTGGTATGATCGACCCAAGACCTTTCTTTTGGATTTAGGTTTTAAAATGTGTGAGGTTGATTCAACTCTTTTTCATTAAAGATTATGAAAATGACATCCTCTTGATTCAAGTATATTTAGACGATATAATATTTGGTTCTACTAACTTTAATCTTTGTCAAGAATTTTTTAAGTCTATGAAGGATGAATTCGAGATGAGCCACATGGGAGAGCTCAATAACTTCCTTGGACTAAAATTCGACAAATGAATGATGTGACTTTCATACATCAAACAAAGTATACAGTGGAGCTTATCAAGCGATTCGGGATGGAATCGTCTTCAAGCAAAAGGACTCCCATGAGTACGACGACCTATCTACACAAGGATGAGAATGGAAAAGATGTTGACGTTCGTCTATATCGAGGTATGATCGGTAGCTTACTTTCTTTAACCGTTAGTAGGCCCGATATCATGTTTTCTGTATGCTTGTGTACTAGATATCAAGCTAGACCTAAGGAGTCACACTTGATTGCGGTTAAACGAATATTTCGTTATCTCAATCATTCACTAGATTATGGGTTACTTTGCCCTAAATCTAGCACATATGAGTTAATCTCATTTAGTGATGCCGACTTTACCGGATGCAAATCCGATAGGAAAAGTACTAGTGGCACTTGCCATTTCCTAGGAAATTCTTTAGTTTCTTGGTTTTCCAAGAAACAGAACTCGGTATCATTGTCCACGACTGAAGCGTAATATATTGATGTGGGTCTTGCATGTGCACAAGTTCTTTGGATGAGACACACTCTTAGAGACTATGGTGTCAATTGTGATACTTGCCCTATCATGGTTGATAACCAAAGTGCTATATGTCTTTCCAAGAATCCGGTACATCACTCCCGTACCAAACACATAGCTGTGAGATGCCATTTTATCAATGATCATGTAGCTAAGAAGGACATCATCTTAGAGTACATTGAAACCCAAAAACAAATCGCCGACATCTTCACAAAACCTCTTAAAGAAGATTCATTTATGAGGTTGCGCGGAGAATTAGGGATTATGGGTGAATCTAAAATTTAGGAGCTCAACTTCTTGTTATAACAATTTTTAAGCTCATATCATCATGTTGCCTCTCTTCATTTGTTATATCATATATTTGTTTTAAGAAAGGCAATTGAGATTTCTTTGATTACATGAAATTTCAGATTGTTTTAAGAAATTTGTTTTATCAACGATTTATAATTTGATGTTGATTTTATGATAAGTTTATGTTTAGAATATAGGTCCTAGGGTGAGTGTTCATATCCTCTGGATTTTTTATCTCACTGTGCATTTTTGGACCAGGACAGACGACTGTCTTTCCTTCGACAGTCGACTGCCCTACTCTATCTTCTCTGTCAGAAACTTGTATCTTTCGCACAGACGACTGTTGACAAATTTACAGTCGACTGTTGGATCAACATGTGACTGCATTTTAGTCATCAGGCGCATGTCATGTCTGTCAATTTCGTCAGTAGTCTCTGTCTTTTTCATCAATTTTATTGATTCTCAGTCAGTCGACTGATGTGTATAATACAGTCGACTGTCGCACGGATAGGCGACTGTGTGTTACTCAACAGTCGAATGTCTGTCATCCTAAGCTTATTTCTTATCACTTCAGCCAGTCGACTGACTTTTGTTCATCAATCGATTGTCTCCTGTTGTGGCGGTTCACTGCTTTGGTCTTAGCCGTCGATTCGTTGATCCAACGGCCCAGATTATTTCACCTATTCATTAAATCATCGAGGTTTTTCATTTCAAACCCATGTTTTCTCTCTCCTCCGATTGAAACCGTTCGTCTTCCCCGCTCAAATCCACTGCCGTCGATCTTTTTTCGCCATCTGTCGATTGCTTCATCGTTGTTTCTTTGTGTCTTTCGACTAGGTTTGATTCTCTCTCGATGTGATCATATCTCTTGTCAATCTTCAATTGTTCTATTGACTGTGCAATGGCTCCCAAGACTAAGGGCAAGGGAAAGATCATTGCTTCTAAGCATCCTAGATTCCTAAGCTTACTATCGCCAAGACCAAGAAACCCTATAAGGCCCAAACAAAACATGCCAAATCTCCCTCTCTTTCCACTTCGCAGGGTTATTCTCCTTCTGGGTCTTCTTCTTCTGACACCGAGCCCCTCGTGAAGCGTCAGTGCAATCCCGTTGGTGTTCACATCAATGAGCCTTGCGATGCAGCCTCTCCCTCTCACTCTGTGTCGAGTTCTGCTGAACAAACCCCCGTCGTGCCACCCTCTGATCCTATCATTCCCATCTGTCGTGACGATCTCTGTTTGGCAAAATTCCACTCTCTTCTAGGCATCAAACTTCTTAGAGAGCTATTCATAGTCTTTCCTGCTTTTACTGTTGAGAGACTTTCTGAGACACTCACTGCTACTCGTTTGGCTGACCTATTTCGCTTCTCTCAGAGCAAGTCTCCTCGAGCTTACCCTTTTTTGGTTAAGCTTTTCTATACTAACCGCGTTCGCGGTGAGTATTCGACCACTGGAGTCATTGATACTGTTGTCCAGGAGACTTCCATTCGCGTTGATCCCACTCTCTTAGGGACCATTCTTAGATTCCCTCCACAATATCCCTTCCTTCAGACATTTCCATTTCTGATGTCGATGAGCTAGATCAGTCTGTCCTCCGGGACATGTTCCGTGAGATACCCTCAACTCTATCTTCTGGTGTTAGGTCGTCCATGTTCTCGGCTAGGGGTTAGGCTGTTCACCTCGTGATGAAGTCCAACATCCTACCAAAGTACGGATCTTCTGACCAGCCTTCCCAGGAGATACTGAGGTGTATGTATGTGATCTTTTCCGGTATGTCCGTGAATTGGGTCGGTGTCCTCCTTGACTGGATGGACAAGGTCGAGTTTACTTCCTCCTCCTCTCACATTCCATATGGTGGACTTCTTACCCTCGCCTTTCGTCATTTTGGGATTGACTTGTCTCCCTACGAGCCCGTGCCTTTTGGTCCTCTTCTTGATGCTTCTGCAAAGTCGAAGTCCTCTTCGGCTCTGCAGTCTGCATCTAAGAAGAAGAAACCGACTTCTGCTCCGTATTCCTCCACGGTTCCACCTGCTGACCAGCCATCTTCATCTGCTCCTCCAGCTCTTGACATTCTCCTTGAGATGGTGTCTGGTCTATATGAGTTGGCTTTTCTATCGTTCCAGCATCAGGGTATACCCTTCCCTGAGCATCTGAGATGTTTTGTTCCTCCCCAGCCTCATGAGCCTCCTCCTCCCATCATCACTGATCTCATTGTGCATCATGGTGTAGCTTCTACTCAGGATGTTACTGCTGCTGCTCCTCCTCCTCCAGAGGATACCATTGTTGTCACAGAGCCTGCTTCTTCCTCTGCTGCACCTGAAGACACTCACTCGTAGATTTTTTTAGTTTTTGAGTGGTGTTTGATGGGGATTTTCTGTTGTGATGAAGCATGATGATGTATGATGCTGTATTTTTTTGAGATCATGATGTTGTATTTTTTATCATGATGTTTTTTGTTGGACATGTTGATGTACATATGACGTGTACTCTTGTGATATCTCTTATATATATATTTTTTTTTTGAAAAGTTAGTGATCTATATTAAAATATCGTACAAATACAATACAATGAGAGAACCCTCTGCAAAAGAGGGGGGAGCGGACACAAGCGTCGTCACCACCTACTTTCCCAGATTGTACCCAATAAGAAAAAAATACAAGTATCCCTGCCAAAGGTGAACAATCAAAACCACAAAATCAGGAGAAGATAACACGCCACAAAGGTCTATCCATTATCCAGTATATCCCAGTTTCCAAGGGCGAATGCTGCATCATCCTCAGGTTCATCATGGTTCCGCAGTGCAATTCTTACATCAGCAGCAATGTCCTCAAAAATCATGGTCTTTAACCTCTTTGTACATTCGAAGATGCGCCTATTGCGTTCCCGCCAGATGTGCCATACCCCTGCTGCTAATACAGTCTTAGCGAGCTGTCCCAGAGTACCCTTTTTTCCAAAATGCATCAGGAAGTAGTTTCCCACAGCTTCTATATTGTAATCATGAGGGCCGGCCTTTCCCAGTTTCAACAAGGTTCTGCGAAGAATATATTGGGAGAATGGGCAATTGAAGTATAAGTGATTTAGTGTTTCCGTCCCATCCTCACATAATACACAATTAGTAGCCGTGTTTAGCCCCCATTTATTTAAAGCGTCTCTTGTTAAGAGCTTACCCTTGAAGGTCCGTAGCAGGTTGGGAGACCACTTAGGAATACAATTTGTATACCAAACAAGCTTATAAAAAGCAAATGGGCCACTTTTGATTCTAACACCATCCCAGGCATCTCTGAAGTGGAAGGCCGGCCCAGGTTTCCAATCCCAATGATCAGTACCGGTGCCGAGCTTGACGTGTTGGAACAAGTGTTTTACTGCTTGAATTGAAGATTCCTCTACCCACTCTGAACCATTCCAGTAATCCCTAACCTTCAACTTACTAGCTCCAGGTGGGATATCAATAAGGTTTTTTAGGGGACCACATGGTAGCCAATTATCATGCCAAAATAGGGTCTCATTCCCATCCCGCACCTTTCTCACAATCAACTTCTCTGAGAATTTCCTACAATTAAGAAGAAACTTCCAAGTACCCGACTGAGTAGGGGTGCCTTTTTCTTTGTAGAATGAATCAACTTCCACATATTTCCTCCTCATATACTCTGGCCATAGTCCCTTAGCCTGAAGTAATCTCCAAGTAAGTTTAATACCAGAGGCAATATTTAAATCAGAAAGTAGTCTTAGCCCAATTCCCCCTTCCTTTTTAGGCTTGCAACAATCCTGCCATGCCCAAGTATTTGAAGACCCCCATATGAATTTCCTGCACATAGAGGTAAGGGTGCGAACAACAGAAGACGGTATTTTGTATACCTGAGACCAGAAAGATATCATTCCATATATCACAGTTTTCACCAGCTCAATTTTTCCCGCAATAGAAAGCATAGAAGAGGCCCATCCACTGAGTCTTCGTTTACATTTGTCAAGCAGCCTGTTGTACATATTAGTTTTCGGATATTTTGAAGAGAGAGGCAATCCTAAGTAGGTTGTAAAACTTGTTGCCTGCTTAACGCCAATATGGGTGGACAGCTCCCCCGCATTTTTGACTCCTTTGCTAAACACAGCCACACTTTTATCCCAATTGATAACCAGACCAGTGTAAGAAGTGAACTCATGCAATAGGTTTTTCAGCCCATCCATAGATTTATAACAAGCTCTACAAAATAACAGTAAGTCATCTGCAAACAAGAGATGCGAAATTGTTCCAATACGACGCATAGGCTGAATGGTCCCCTTAGTAAGAGATTTGCCTAGTAGCAAGGAGAAAGCTTCCATAATAAGCACGAACAAGTAGGGAGAAAGTGGATCGCCTTGTCTGAGCCCCCTATTGCCTTTAAAGTAGCCAGCTGGAGAACCATTGATCATCACCGAGTAGGTAGCAGTTGACACACACTCCTTAATCCATGAGATGAAAGTACTTCCAAAACCCATCTGATGTAAGATGTAAAATATGAACTCCCTGTTCACACTGTCGAACGCTTTCTTGAGATCAAGTTTCAGGCAGGTTCGAGACCCCATTGGATTACTAAAATCTCTAATCTGTTCATGTGCCAACAAAGCACTATCAGATAGAAGCCTGCCCTTAAGAAAAGCAGATTGATTAGGGGAAACCAAATCATGAACCACCATCCTCAGTCTGTTGCATAAAACCTTGCTAATGATCTTGTAAAGAACATTACAACAAGCAATTGGCCTGTAGTCCCCCAAGTTGGAAGCATTTGGAGATTTTGGGACTAAGGTAAGGAAAGTATGGTTCACATTAGAGAGAGAAGATCCAGAATGAAAGAAGGATTTAACAGAAGTGGTTACCTCCCTCCCAATAAGATTCCAGTGATGTTGATAGAAGAAACCATTGAAGCCATCGGGGCCCGGAGATTTAGATGGGCCAATCTCAAATACCGCGTTCTTAACTTCATCATTAGTAATCCTTCTCTGGAGCCAAGAAGCCGCTTCAGTGGTTATTTTCCTTTTAGGAATGAGGGTTGGAAAATCTTTCAAGTAGTGGCTTTGATTATATAATCCTTTAAAGTAGCTGACCGCCTCAGACTTAAGCTCATCATAGGATTTGCTTTGAGCTCCATTTACATCAACAAGATGCAATAAGTTATTGTGGCATTGCCTTGCTCGCATGGATGAGTAGAAGAACTTTGTGTTCCTATCTCCCAATTTCAGCCAATCTTGCCGACTCTTCTGGCGGTACATCTCCTCCTCTAATTCCAGGAGCTTGGCCAATTCAATTGATAAGCTGTGCTCCTGATGCTGCAAATCAATGTCAGAGTGGAGAAAAATATGGGAACGAATTTCCTGCAGTTTAAGTCGGCATTGCTGGATACAGTCATCCCCTTGATGCATACGGGCCCAGGACTTGATGCTGTACTTAAGATGCCGCAGCTTAATAGCAATATTGTATAGGCTTGCACCGAACGGTAGCTGATTCCAAGAAGCTTCAACAGTATTCAAATACCCTGGGAGACCAATCCAATGGTTAAAAAATTTAAATGGCTTCAGGGAGGGAGGTACCTGAGGATGTAATTTGACAACAATAGGCGCATGGTCGCTAGTTCGGAAATCAATAAATTGAGAGAAGGAATCTGGGAGTTTATCAATCCATTCCACATTGCACATAACCCTGTCTAGCTGGGCAGAAATACGGTCTGCTCCCAACCTCTTGTTGCTCCAACTTAGACATAGCCCTGAACTTTTGAGATCTTGTAGATAGCTGTCTCTAATGCAGTCCCCAAAGTCTTTTAACATGGTCTCATCAAGTCTGCGCCCACCCACTTTGTCGCCAGCATATAAAGCACAGTTAAAGTCGCCTCCGATCAACCAAGGCCCGGTTCTATAATTCATAGCTTCCTCCTTTATGTTTTGCCATAATTCCCGCCTCTCCAAGCTCCTATTAGATCCATAAACTCCAGTTAGAACAAATGTGAAGCCGCCGACATTAACACAGTGAACAGAGATGTGTTGAGAGGATTGGGCCATTAAGCTAGCTTGCCAGACTTGGGGATCAAACCCCATCAGAATTCGCCCCCCTCTATGGAGTCCAAAGTTATCAATAGTTTGCCACTTCTTTGGAATGCAGGATCTGAAGTTTAAAGTATCCTTCTTGAGTTTAGTTTCAAGTAGTACTACAGCAGATGGCTTTACCTCCTTCAACAGGGCACTCAGATCCCTACGTCGCACAGAGTTATTCAATCCTCGCGTATTCCAGAAAAGCGCAGTCATTGGCAATTAATTTTTGGTGTGTGATTGGCTGTTTTCCTTCAGCCTACTACTTTTGCGAACAGCACTCTGTTTCATGGAAGATTGGCTTGGGGCACACACTTCTTTCAATTGCTTGGATAAGTTTAACTCCCGGAGAATTTCACCCTGTTCCAGTTCCCAGTCCGGGTTATCAAAGACCAAGTTCTCAGGAATATCTTCCAACACTTCAAGATCATCTTCAAGGAGCGAAGGCAGTGTGCTAAGCTCGTCATTGATAATAGAGTCAGGGACATGTGTATTTGGCCTCTCATGTACGGCAACAATAGGGGTGACATCAACCTCAGGATTTTGAGGATTAGTGGGCACATGTGTATTTGGCCTCTCAGAGTTTCCAACAGAGATTGTCTTAGTCAGATTTAAAGAAGAAATAAGCTTTAATAGTTGAACTACTCTTCTGAATTTTCCCAAGCATGTAGCAAAAAGGCTAGCACTTACAGAACTTTCGCCCGGGGTCATAACATTCGTAATAGTGATTTTAGCCTTGCCTTTGTCTTGGCATGAGGATTGATGAGGTGCATTGGCCTGCCTGGAGATGAATTGCTGAGATGCATTGGATGCAATTGGTGGTATAGTGCATTGGGCGTCCGAATGACCAAAGCAGACACATCTGCTGCAACGAGGTGGTTCGCCCTCAAATTTAACTTCAATTGAGACCGAGGAACCATCATCCAGTTCCGCATCGATATGATGTGGAAGGGCCTTGCTTGCGTCAACCTCAACCAAGCACCTGGCGTATGTAATTCTTTCAATCTTTGCCGTAGCTCTATCCAAGCAAAGAGGAGTCCCCACCACCGATGATAGGATGTTCAGAGCATCCAAATTCCACATATTTAATGGAACCCCATGCAATTGCATCCAAACCGGGACAGAAGTAAGAATGTCCCTGTCATGCCGAATTGATGGGCTCCATTGCTTTAGGACCACCAACCTCCCTTCGAACAACCAAGGACCGCCATTAAGTATCCTATCGCATTCCGCCTTGGTTTCAAATTTGAAATAAAAGAAGCCGTTGTCTCTACTATAAACTTGGATCCTCTGCCTTGGCTTCCATAGACGCTCCAACCAAACCTGGATCTGCCCATAGGTAGGAATATCACCAAGAACATATCCGACCAAAGTAAATTGCCAAGGGACATTTCCTTTTTGCAGGACTGCATCTGGAATGCGGGCCACCACCTTACCATCTTCCTTGACTATGGGCCTAATGAAAGTCATTCCCATGGATTCACCATAGGTTCGCCTATTTGAGCACACATCAGACCATGAAAGTTTAGCAGCAGACGGATCAATTACAATCGCTGGCGTAGCTCTCACAGGCATATTGACAAACACATTTCCTGCAACATCCTTATTAGTTTTGTTTTGAGTAACAACCGGGCGCCTACCCAGATAACGGCCTTCCATGTTGCGGAATCCATCTCCCATGCTGCGTGGTCTTGGATCGTAAGATTGCCGCCTATCACGAAAACCGGACAGATTTCCTTTCTTCTTCCGAGTAACAAATTGCCAGCCGTCAGAATTTGGGTTAGGGTTCTTCACAGCTTCTTGCGGCCCAGAGCGAGGGGCCCCTAATACAACCTGAGCGCTAGAGGGTACATCATTAGAGATTTGCTGCCCGTCGGAAGGAGTACCGCCGCCGGGCTTGATGGAGTCGCCAATATCGCACCCTAGCCTCTTCCGAAAATCACGCATCTCAACTTTTTCTCTCTTATATATATATATATATATATATATATATATATATATATATATATATATATTTATTTATTTATTTATTTATTTATTTATTTATTTATTTATTTATGATATTGCAATTTCTTGTCTGTTTCACACTGTGTATAATTGCTTATCATATTTGTGTGATGTTTTTACTATTGTCTCCATGAGTGATATATTCTCTATGTGATGTTGTTTTGAGACGATATTTGACTTAATATTGGATTATACATGCTATATGTGATGTGATGTATTTTGAGCCGATATGTTTTCTTCATATATCTCAAATGTTGATATTGGACTTCCATTCCTCTATTCACATAAGTTTATGATGTGGTTTTATGAGTTTTAGTTTTATATATCTTTAAACTCTCTGATTGTTGATAGTTCTTATTTAGCACGATTGTTGTTGTTATTTTACTCCCACCTTTTGGATAATTCCATAAGAGGAGAGAAATAAACATATTCATAATTGAATGTGCTAAGTATGCATTAATAACGCTTGAATCTATGATTGAAGTTGCCTAAGATTCAGGGGGAGTAAGATACAATGAATAGGGATTTAAAATCCTAGATTTCATGAATTCATTTCATTCATGCATATCTTACTCATTTGCTTCAATTGATATATAGATGCCCTAATATTTGTTGGCTAACTTGATTGGCATCTATGTAGGGGGAGTAAGTTTTCATTAAGCACAATTATTTATCTTTTTGTTTATGTTTGTTTGTCATCATCAAAAAGGGTGAGAATGCTAAATATTGGACTTCCCCCTACTTGGTGTTAATGATGAGCAAACATAAGTACTTGTGACTAATCCCCTATTTTGCAGTTAATCCATTGCTTAAGCTAATTATGAAGATCTACTTGCAATGGATGACTCTCAAAGATCATTGAAGGCAAATGAAATGGATTGGATGATCGTAGATGATGATTGAAGCTCCATGAAGACTTCAAGCTCATGCGTTGGATAGAAGAGAGTATTCGTCAATGTAAATTTCTTATATCTCTTCTAGTATATAGCTTAGAAGTAGAACATTGTTGGAGCACACACACATCTTCGTTTCTATCTTAGGAAATCATTAGATCAATCGTCCTCAGATTCCAATTCATTTCTTTACTGATTGTGCATGTTTTGTTTATAACAGTCGACTGGTGAACGTTTTACAGTCACCTGTGTCAAAAACAGTCGACTGTGTTCTGTTCTACAGTCGCCTGTAATGCACAAACTTTTACAGTCTAGTTTTGGGCTTCTCTGTTTTAATTCCCACAGGCGACTCATGAATGATTCATAGGCGCATGTCCTAGTGACAGTCGACTGTGTTCTGTAAATCAGTCGACTGTCTGTCTTTTGCCCAAAATCTATTGATCTTTCTTTTATGGCCAGTCGACTAATGTTGAACTTACAGTCGACTGTCCAATGAACCAATCGACTATCAATGCTTCTACAGTTGTCTGTCTGTGAGCTATTTTGTTGACTCAACTCTCTGGAAAATCTCAAGGTTTTGACAGTCGTCTGATGAAGGAAGTTCAGTCGCCTGTTAAGACTAACATTCGACTGTCTTCTCCTCATCAGTCGTCTGTCCTGTTCTCATAGATGTTTTCTAGACTTCTTCAACTTACCATGTTTCGGCCAGTCGCCTGTTGTAGGATTTACAGTCGCCTGTTGGTTTAACAGTCGACTGTCTTTGCCTAATCAGTTGACTGTCCACGTGGAAAGTTACCATTATGAATTCTCACCTACCCTCTCTGACTGAGCAGCAGTCGACTGTGAATTCTTCAACAGTTGACTGTCGCGAGCTCAAATTCTATCCGTTGAGTCTTTCCTCGTGGATTTCAAAGGGGTTTTTGCTAAATTCGTTTGTAGGGATTTGAGAAAACTATTTAAGGAGCATCTACTGTTCCATTGAGACCCTCTTACCCAAGTTGTACCAAGTCTCTCTCTCATTCATGTCAAGCTCAAAGCTCTCAAATCCTAAAGCCCTAAGAATTCTTATCTTCAATCTCTTGCTCTCCAACCTAGAACCAAAGAGACATCTTCTAGGCATTTGGTGCAGTCAAGAGAAAGGGCTTTCCTCTCTTCCAAAAGAGTCTTTCAACACACAACACACTTCTTCTTCAAGTTCTACTTCAAGGCATAGGTGATTGTAAGTGTTGCTTTCATATTTCATAACTTTCGTTATTTGGATTTGCTCTCGGGTTGTGAGAGAGGTTTGCTTGCTCCCAAGTTGTGGGAGTCAAGGTCAATCGATTGTATTTCGATTTCACTTGCAGGGTTGCTACAAGTGGTTTTTTAAGGAAACCTCAAGTTAGGGTTCTAACTTGGGTATCCGGTTATTAATCGGGTGGAAGGGACGTAGGATTACGGGAACAAGTCGGGAAGTGACTTGGGTAATCCGAAGCCTTGAAACATCCTTGCGTTTGCATTTGTTTCATTTTGGGTTAAATTTCTATTCCGCACTATTTTGTTGGTTTGGAATTTAAATTGGTGTAACCATATTTTTAAATTGTTTAAACACTATTCAACCACCCTTCTAGTGTTTTCTCCATAGCCAAGGTCCTTACACTTTGGAATTGAGGTACGCTAAGTGGTTTCTTCATCTACCATATTTCATACGCATTGCTCAACAAACCCCCGAAATACGGTTACTAGCCGCCGATATCTAATGTAGTATATTTGAAGATGTTTTGCTAATCCCTTTTTTCCTTTCTTTTTTTAATGCTCATCGCATTTTTTAATATTACAATGTTGGTGTCTCAGAATAGTGACGCATGAAGGCATCGACATATTCAACTCCTACTATATAATTTTTCATAGAGAATTAAGCACACAAAATTGTGAAGACAAAATATAGGTTCAAAATATTTAGGATCAAGCACCTCCAATTGTCTCCATATTTTATAAGACTTAATCACTCTATTTGATTCGTACAATTTGCATGCGAACAAGTTTCACTTTTTCATTGATAATTCAAGCATGTCGATTTTACAAAAAATATAGCGCATCATCATCAAAATCATTTTAATGTTTCTAGGATGTCTAACATGGTTCATATCTATTGGGAAATTTAGTCCCACCCAAAAGTGGTTTCAATGATGATCACACCAAATGTTGTTAATGTACTAATCATATTATTTAAGATGCATAGGTTGTGCAAATAAGCTAAGTGAAGCTCAAAGCATACTCCAAGAAGAAGAACTTCAACCATACTCACAGAAGATGAAGATGAATTTAGCTCGCAATTCAACGTCTACATTCTAAAGCATCAAATAAAGTACAAGAGGAGCTCAATGATGAAGCTCAAAGAATGTGCTCAAGCTCATGCTAAAGAAGAGCTCAAATTCAAGTGAAGCTCAGGTAACTACATCAACTTCAACCATGGCTTCAAAAGTCTTCATTGTGTCTAGTGTGTGAGTTGTCTTTTATTTTTCTTAGGATTATGTTAAAGCCAAGAAGAATATGCATACATGCACAAAATGATTTTCTAAAATATTTTTAAAACTCTTTTTAAACTCATTTGAGAGCATACTTTTCATAGGAGCTAAGTTCCAAACCATAGTCAACTACAAACACCCAGTAGTCAACTACTTTGAAATCTACCGTATCCCTATAAAGTCTCTAGGAGTCGACTACCTCCCTGGGAGTCGACTACCAGTTGTGTTCGAGCAGACTTTCTTGATTTCCTCTCCCATTTATTCATTGCTAACTCTTCGGTCTGAAGTCAACTCTCATTTGAAATAATTCAAATTCTCTCTTAGCTCTATAAATAGAGAACCCTTGAGATCTTTTTTCTTCCTCACCGATTCATTCTTGAACAAATCTATAATTCTCTCAAAAGTTCTCAAAGTTCTCATCGCTTTCAAAGTTCTTCATAGCCAAATAGTTTTTCAAATCTCTGATCTTATTTCATATTTTCTTTTCTAAATCTTTTAAGATCATTATTTTTGGCTATGGTAAATTGGTTTTCAAAATCCTCTCTATTTGTATTTTCATATTCTTAAAGGATTTTTGAAACATCTAAAGCTCTTGATTACATTGAATCATTTCATATTCTTTGTGATCAAAGAACAATTTAAATTCTTTAGCCACTTAGAGTACAATTGCAAATTCATCTTGGCTATAGAATTGTTTGGTGTAAACCAGTCTCCAGTAATTTATTGTGGTGTATTGGATTTGATATTAATTTGAGTCCCTTGGAGATAAGGGTGTTGGAAATCCTACCTAAGGCTAGGTGGTGTAAACCCTAGTTCAGACTAGGTAGTTGGAAATCCTAGTGGTAGAACTAGGTCATTGGAAATCCTAGCGAGTGAAGCTAGGTAATTGTATTGCTAATGCAATAGGGGATTAAATCTCGACCTGTGATGGTCGGGGACAGGACGTACCCAGGTTGTGGGAAACTAGGATAAATCTCTTGTCTCTCTGTGTGATATCTTCTGTGAATGTCTCTTGTTATTTATTTTGTACTAACTTGTTCATTATTTATGTGTATGTCATTTGTAATCCTTTATTAATAAAATTGTTATTGCAAAGTTTGTATTTTTATTCCGCTGTGAGATCTCTTCTATTATCATTATTCCTTTGATCTTTATATCTTTTCTAATATTTATTTGGAGATCATCATGTTGATTAAGGATCAAGCATAGATCACTCTAATTGGTTCCTTAGGCAACATTGAAGGGGAATTAGTCTTATATTCATTATTGTCGAAAAAAATTTATTCATACAACACTATTCAACACCCTTTCTAGTGTTGTTTTCCATCCACATGATCCAACACTTGGTATCGGAGCAAAGTTAAGCGATGGCATCGACTTCTTTCTGCAACGAAGGACTTAACACTCTTCGACCACCTCTCTTCGACGGTACAAACTATACCAACTGGAAGATTCGTATGATGATACATCTCCAGTCAGTTGACATAGACGTTTGGACAATTATGAAGAATAAACACACAATGCTAACCACCAAGATGGAGAAATGGTCTGCAGAAGAGAAGAAAGCAGGGAACCTAAATTCAAAAGCAATGAACTCTTAGTTTGTGCTGTAACCAGACCCGAATTAAACCGAATCTCCCAGTGTGTGACTGCTCATCAAATCTGGCACACACTTGAGGTAATTCATGAGGGAATGGCCAAGGTAAGAGTCCCGTATTAATCTGCATAATTCTAAGTTCGAAAGTTTTAAAATGGAAGAGAGCGAATCTATCAGTGATCTGAATATTCTCTTCACTAATATAACCAATGAGCTTGCAGGGTTAGGGAAAAAGGTACCTAAGTATGATCAGGTAATGAATATCTTGAGATCACTTAGACCCAAATGGGAAGAAAAGACGACATCCATTCGAGAAGCTCATAACATAAGTGACATCACTTGTGAACAGTTGATGGAAAATCTTATGGCATATGAGATTGAACTCGAAAAAGATAAGAAAGCCAAAGAAAAGCCAAAGAAAAAGATCCTAGCATTCAATGTCAACAAAGAAGACTCCAACTACACTGACAGAGAAGAAATATTGCATTCATCTCGAAAAATTTCAAGGACTTCATATCAAGTAAGTATGGTAAACGATCTTTTTGTTCTAACAACATTATTTTTTTTGGATGTAATAAACCAGGACACATGAAAAGAGACTATCCGCTAGATAAAAAATAGAGACAGCAAAGGTCGATACAAAAGCAGAGATATCAACGAGAAAAGGGGAAATAGAAGAAACAAGTTCCGACGACCGAGAAAGGAAGCAGATGCAGCCTTTGACCAAAGTGATGACTCGAGCTCTGACGAGTCGTCATCCTTATCCGAAGACAAACGAGATAGATGAGAGTCAACTCATATGTGCTTCATGTCTTCCACATCCTCTCAGGTAAACTCAACCCATCACTCATCATTTAGCGAAGATGACACTTTATCTAGTGATGATAACGATATGGACTATATGGGTGCATTTAAAGAACTTTGCATTCTTCATGAAAAACTCATTAGAGAACATAGAAAAACTCTAAAATTGGGTAAGAAAGATGTAAAAGATAAAGAAGAACTACTCAAAGAGAACATTGCTTTAAAAGAGAAAAATGAATTGCTTGAAAAGGATATTGACTCTATGAAGAAAAGGATTGAAGGATTAGATAATCTTCTAGTGTCTATTAAAGACAAATATGACTCCACTATGAAGATTGTTGAAAATTTTAATAAAGGAAAAGGGAAACTAGATAGCTTAATTGATAGTTAGAAAGCATCATCAAGAAAAACTGAACTTGGTTATGACTCCACTCATACCAAGAAAAGGAATAAGCATACTAGGATGCATCATGCTAACACTAAATTTTTGAGCATATGGATCCCCAAGCAGGAGACGTATCAAAAGAAACAAAGGTACACAATTGACTTTATTCAAAGTATTCATTTGAATAAAAATTATAAATATGTTTTTCTTGAAGGAGCTAAACCATATTGGGTTTGGCTTCCTAAACACTAATCCTTTGGACTCAAGATTATAAGAGTACCACAACGATTACATATTTTCAGGTACTCTAAACAAAGTAGGAAGGCAAAAGACTTATGTTCAACACTTTGAACAAAAATTAGCACTTTGCGGAAAAAACGCGTAAAACTCGTCGCTTCGCAAGTATGTAAGAAATATTAGAATGTTTAAAATTATAGTAAGAAATATTAGAATGTTTAAAATTATAGTTATAACTTTTTATGACTCAATGTGTGTGTTTTTTATGTTTTTATAACACTCTTTTCAAACTTTTGGCAAACACTCAAAACTAGCATGTTGAATCAACTTGGTATGAGAAAACTCTTAAACCCAGGAGGGAGTCGACTACCAAGGGAGTGAGTCGACTACCAGAGTGTAGTCTGCCATATTTTGTTGTTGTGTTTTCTAACTTTAAGTGGGTTTTCAAGGCCTATTGGATTCATACCCACTAGGTGACTTATACCCATTAAGAGGATTTGATCTCAACCATTACTCCTTTAGATCAATGGACTCTCTTCCTCCTCCTCTTTATCAAGAATTCCCAAAACCACATCTCCCAAAACCGAAGGTAGCCGACTACCTCTTTGGAGCTCTCTCTTGGGAATTTTTTCTTGATCCTCTTGCATCTTTGTTCCTTGGAGCCCAATTCCTCTAGGATCTCTCATATTTTCAAGGAGTTCTTATTCAACAAGGAAATATCCCTCATCTCCTTTCAATATTTCATACTTTTATCCTAGAAATCATGCCTAAGAAGGTTTTTGCTATCAAGAATAGAAAAGTTTATGAAACTACCCATGCTCTAACTGAGAAGGAAGTGATTCAACCATATCTTGTAGATTTTAGTAGTTATGCTAAATTTTTTAGCATCTCAAAAAGGCATATCCTTCATGAAAGATTTGTCAACATTGAAGATGGTGAAAACTCTGATATAGATAGTATATTTGAGTATCAAAATTTGCTGAACTTATTTTCTAGGATAACTCATATCTTTGCTATCCTAGACTTGTTCACCTATTTTATGCAAACATTGATGCTGATCTTAACAAATCCCATTTTCGCACCAAAGTTCTTGACACTCAACTTCATATAACCGTAAAATCCTTAGGACAAGCCTTAGGAATTCCCTTTACCGGGAAACTCCTAGATGATTGATCGGTCCATATTTTACACCTTTTTCTACATGTTTGCACGCCATTTCGATTGCTCATATTGCGATTTTCACGATTATTCGATGATATTGCGTTACTTTTCACTATTTCTTGTTTTTGTCGTATTTCAAGAGATATGGAGCGATTTGGAGCGAAATTGAGAACAAAGGAGTTTCACGCACTTTGGAGTGTCGTCCACGGCTTATTTGAGGACTTATCAGCTATGGAGGATGAGCAGAAGAAGAAGGAAATCAATAGGATCGGCGAGAAGGCGAAACGAAGAATAGAAGAGCTCAAAAGCACCTCACTCGGCCAAGCAAGACTGCTCATTCGGCCGAGTGACATATCACACTCGCCCGAGTGAAACGGATACACAACTAAGATTTCAGACGTTCACTCGGCTGAGCAAGGAAGACCATGTAATGCCCTACGAAGCTACTGCACAAGTACTAGAGGGGGGTGAATAGTACTTTAAAATAATTAAGAAGATAATTCCTAATTATCTTGCAAACTCTACCAATCAATGCGGAAATGCGGAAATGTAAATATAGACAATAAAGAAAACAATCACAAACAAGCAATTTAACGGGTTCAGATCCACCCAAGTCTCCCCGACTTGTTCCCGGTGGTCCTACGTCCCAACCACCCGGATCCCCTCCGGATACTTGAGTTAGAAACTTCTAACTCAAATTTGCACTATGAAATACTTGTAGAAAACCTCTAAAAAGTCAAATCATACACAAATGAAATTGTGACTCCCACAACCTGTGATCACAAACAAACTCTCACAACCAAGAGTAAAACACTTACAATATGAAAGTAAATGAAATACAAAATTCTTACCGACAAAATCCTATGCCTTGAGTATACTTACGAATTAGGGCAAAGATGGATTTTGGGGAAGATGAAGGCACCAAACCCTAGCTCCAAGTAGATGACCAGTAATGGACTCCTAGGTGGATGTTGGTGACCTTGGATCAAGCTCTTGGCTTGGAAGGCTCACAATCAATGAATCTCTCTTTTGAAATAAGAGTGAGGGAGAGATTCAAGATGAGAAATGAATGAGCTTTGAATGAGATTTAATGCTTTCTCTTTGATCTCTAAATATCAATTAATATCAGCCTTGAGTGCAATGAATGCAGCACTCCAAGTATATATAGGATAGAGGAAAGAGATAGCAAAAAATCGTGGCATTTAATGCTCCAACGGCTCTATTCTGAAGCAAACTAGTCGGTCAAAGAAGGATCACTGACCGACTATTCATCAACTAGTCGGTCGGTGATTCAACATGAACCGACTAAGAGGTGAACAGTCAAATAGAGAAGTTCAGACTTAAAGAACTAGTCGGTCCGAGAAGACTTGCCAACCGACTAGTTTCACAACTAGTCGGTCGGTGAGTGTTCATAGACCGACTAACAGAAGAAATATACTAGTCTGAATAGAAGTTGAATTAGTCGGTCTAAGAACAAATGTTGACCGACTAGTTCATCAACTAGTCGGTCGCCAAATGTACATAGACCGACTAACGATAAACAGTAACTTAGGCTGTACAGTAGAAGCTCAACTAGTCGGTCCAAGAAGGATTCCTAACCGACTAGTTTCACAACTAGTCGGTCGGTGAACCTTCTTTGACCGACTAACTGTAAACAGTAAGTGAGCTAGAATTGAAGGAGGGAAACTAGTCGGTTCAAGAAGCTTTGCCGACCGACTAGATCACCATCTAGTCGGTTGGTTCTTCTTCTTGAACCAACTAACATGCACAAGAAGTCGCGAATCAAAGCGCGAAGCTTCGAGAAAGTTCGTATGGACTTCTACTAAGATCCTAGCTCTAAGATATGAGCGTTATGAAGATTAAAACGTAAGACTTACTCAAGGCTTAACATTCTACGAAAAGAAGCTAGAAGACATTAAATAATCTTGACGAACCGTCTTCAAAAGCTTCAATCGAATCTTCATGACTTTAATAATGGTCCATAAGCTTCAACGAAGCTTTAGGCATACGATCACGCGCTTTGAAAAGTCTCAAGACGTCGCTTTGGATGTTCATATAAATTTGGCGACGATCTCCATAACTGCGCTCACAAAGAGTTAGTTCACGATATTTATGTTCGTTCATCATCAAAACCAAATCCGGGGAATCAATACTCAACATTCTCCCCCTTTTTGGTGATGACAAACCAACATAAATAATAATAAAAAATAATGAATCAAATGAAATTTACTTAGACCCCCTGCATTGATGACACGTTAATTCCAAAATAAATATTAATCATACGCATCAAGCAGACGAGTAAAGTAAAAATTGAGAATTCAATTATTGAAATATCGGATATGAAATCCATTTTTATATCTTAACTCCCCCTGAATCTAACATATCAAATTAGATTCTTGGCAAAATGCTTTAAATTATCATTTAGCACATTGTCATTATTAATTATCTCTCCCTTTGGCATTAGCAAAAAGAGTGGGAGGAGATCAACGACAACAACAATGGCTTCAAATAAAAGCACGGGAGTCATAGAATATGACATGGTCCAAATGACACCGAAGGAAAATACGAATTAAATCAAAGCGCGTCAATGAGACCAAAGTCAAAAATCGATAAATAAAATCATCAAAACTCAAATTAATTTTACGAATTGAGTTATAGAATATACTCTCCAATATCAACATTCTTGGTTAATTTAGTGCATGGAAAACAATTCTATGTTTTCATAGAAATAATTTCAATTTAACCAAGTTATTATCGTCGAGCGACTAAATCAAACATCAGAGGCAAAAATATAATGTGCACAAGAGAATGAAATGTCAACATCGATGTGTACATCAAAAGTATACATACATGAAACATGGGTACATCAAAAGTATACATCGCCAGCATACATAAACGATCCTCAGATCGAAGCACAAAATACAACATCATATCACAGCAGATATCGGAGTATCACATACATACAACAATCTCAAAACTCCATAAGAGATACATCAAAATACATCATGAAAATATCCAAAATACATCAAAATATCCAGAACCACCCAAACTATCCTAATCCACACTCTCACTACACGATCTATCATCCAATGTACACTAGGAGAGTCCTCCAAAGAAGCTCAGGAGGCAGAGGGAGGATCTGCAGTAACGGCAGGCTCTGCAGCATGAGTGGTGGTCATTGGGTCAGCAGGAGTGTCCACGGTCGCAACGGGAGTGGCCTCGGGAGCACCAGCCGACGTATCCACCGCAGGAACGGTGGCAATAGGTGTGCTCTCGGTGTCACCGGCAGAAGTAGCAGCAGCACCAGAAGTACCCTCAGGGGCACGAGCAGCAGCAGATCTAATAAGCTCCTCGAGCTCAGCATCATCCATCTCCTCGTTGTTAGAAACTGACGGAGGAACCTCAATCCCCAAGTGAGATGCGATGCGAGCGAGAATCTCCTCAGATCGAGCACAACGAGACTCTACACGTTTCAACGAACGTGCAAGCTAAGCAAGAGTAGGAGAGGGAGCAGCGACAGCTGAAGCAGAGGCTGAAGCAGAAGGGGTCGTCCTCTGAACATGACGAAGCACCGCAAGAGACTTCTTGACGGCCGTCGCATTCAGAGGGGGACCGAGGGGACGCTCATCGTCAGGAGGAAGAGGGACATGGAAGTGACGGAAGACGAGAGTCAATAGGCACGGGTACGGAATGTGGGCTGACTTGGTGGACTTTCGAATACATTCGAAAGAGTCCATCTTGTCGAGAATTATCCGTGCCCAATTGATCTCACTCCCCATGAAAAGAGCGTATATGAGTTGAGGAATGGCTGGGAAGGTAAGGAAGATGAGCCGTACTTCGGAAGGAGGCACGACTTCAAGATCAGATTCAAGACCCAAGCGTTGGGCTTGAAGGATTTGGATGGGACGCCAATCATGTCAGGAGGGATCTCATGGAAAATCTCGACGAGCATCACCTGATCAAGCTCAGAAATATCATCGACAGAAATATAGGAAGGAAGAAGGCCAGACGAGGAGACACCAATCAAATCTCCTAAGATTTCTGCCGTGAGGACAATCGGTGTCTCTAAGACAGTCGTCTCAATGGAATGGGTCTCGTCGTACTGACCGTGAACCCTATTTACGTAGAAAATCTTGACTAGACGAGGGTATGGGTGTGGATTCGCCTTAGGGTCATATCGAAGATAATCGAGGATTCGCCTTAGGGTCATGTAGAATCAACTTCTCCCATTATAAAACCTAAATCCAAAAGAAAATTCTTTAGACGGTCATACCAAGCTCGAGGAGCTTGTCTCAAACCGTAAAGTGCTTTCTTAAGTTTGACAATATGATTTGGAAATTTTTCATTTATAAAACCCGAAGGTTGAGAAACATAAACTTCCTCAACAACATCTCCGTTTAAAAACGCACTTTTAACATCCATTTGAAAGAGTTTAAAATCTTTATGGCATGCAAAAGATAACAATAATCTAATTGATTCTAATCTAGCTACCAGAGCAAAGGATTCTTCGAAATCAATATCTTCCTCTTGCCGATAGCCTTGAGCTACTAACCGAGCTTTGTTCCGGACGACGATTTGGTTTTCGTCGGTCTTGTTCTTGAATATCCACTTCGTTCCTATAACGGTGTGGTTCTTCGATGGCAATGGAACAAGCTCCCAAACTTCATTCCTCTCGAATTGAATGAGTTCCTCCTCCATGGCTAGGATCCAAGCACTATCTTCGCACGCTTCATTAATATTCTTTGGCTCTATCGAGGTGGCAAAGGCACACTGAGCGAAGTAGTTGACTTGAGATCGCGTCTTGACACTATCATGGATATTGCCAATGACTTGCTCATGAGGATGGTCACGAACGATATGAAGCCGTTTGGGAATTCCCTGATCACTAGGAACATTCTCAAAAGATTCATTAGTAGGGTTAGTATCAATAGAATCAATAGAATTAGAATTACCAATTGAATCACATAAAACATCCATGGAGTCATCATCATTAGTAATTCTAGTAGGGACAAAACCTTCATTAAATGAGACATGAAGTGATTCCTCGATCGTTGAGGTTCGTTTGTTGTATATCCGGTAGGCTTTGCTACGGGAGGAATATCCAACAAATATCCCCTCATCGGATCTTGGATCAAATTTGTCCAAACTACCATATGTGTTTTTAATAAAACATTTTGAACCAAAAACTCGAAAATGTTTAACTTGAGGCAATCTACCAAACAACAATTCATAACAAGTTTATTTGGTGCCGGGCCTCAAAAGTATCCTATTAAACACATAGCAAGTGGTATGTACCGCTTCCGCCCAAAATTGATGGCCAAGTTGGCTATCATCAAGCATAGTGCGAGCACATTCCACTAGCGTCCTATTCTCTCTCAACAACACCATTTTGAGGAGGTGCGCGAGGGAATGAAAAGGTGTGTGTAATATCAACTTCATCACAAAAATTTGAGAAAGACTCATTCTCAAATTCCCCTCCATGATCACTACGAATAGTGACAATGGTGGTTCCAATGAGATTTTGTACTCTCTTAACAAATATTGTGAAGTTTTCAAAAGCATCATTTTTATTACTTAAGGAAAATACCCAAGTAAATCTAGAAAAGTCATCAACGATGACAAGTCCATATCGTGCATTTCCTAATGAAGCAACTCTGGTTGGCCCAAATAAATCTAGATGTAATAGCTTTAGAGGCCGCTTAGATGAAATGCTTTTCTTAGGTTTAAAAGACGATTTTGGAAGTTTGCCTCGTTGACACGAGTCACAAAAGCTTTTCTTTTGAAAGACTAGCTTAGGGAAGCCTCTAATAGAATTTAACTTGGAAAGTTTAAATAGTGTTCCAAAGTTCACATGACGAAAACGTCGATGCCATAAGTGTTGTTCACTTGTGTTGGCAATGAGACATTGTTCATGTGATCTTGGAAGATCTAGGATGTATATATCCTTATGGCGTGTGCTGAAAAACAATAAATCATTATTATCTTTTCTTAAAATATGGCACATTCCTTTCGCAAAACTAACTTTGTAACCTTTGTCACAAAGTTGGCTTATTGAAATAAGATTGTGGTTTAATCCTTTAACAAGGTAAACATCACTTATAAGTGGTTTAGAAGGATTACCCATTTTTCCAACACCTATGATGGTTCCGCTCTCGTTGCCTCCAAAGACTACCCGGTTTCCATTTGCAATGGGCACCACTCCGGAGAGCAATTGAGCGTCACCCGTCATGTGTTTTGAACACCCGCTATCGAGTATCCAATTATTCTTGGAGCTAAATTTGGATTTGTTGCTCCGTTTCTTTCTCTTGAGTACCTAAAGATAGAAAATATCGTATCATGGTACCCAAGGTCATTGGGTCCTATAGATTTGACCTTTGGAAGCCAAGTCCAATTGGACTTAGACTTTCCCACATAATTATCACCATGCAATACATTCATAAAATAAGAATTCATATAAACTTGTTTTTCATTCATGCTTGTGTCATTTGGGCTCCAAATAGTGAAGATTTTGGAAGCCCTAATCCTATTGGGAGCATGCATGTGTTGTTGATTTCTACGTGATGCATGTCGTGGATAGGCATAAGGCACATGATGAAATGATGCATGATGAAAATTATTCATACGATGATGTGAGTGAACATATGCATGTGGAGGAACACGTGCATGAGGGTGTCTCACATGGTGTACACGTGCCCGTGGATGTGTAGCATAAAAATCATCATATGTGTGAGCCGGTGGAGTAGGATAAGTGTTCCTACGTGGCATGATATTTGTGTACATATAGGCATGACCCTTCTTTGGAGGTCCACCCAAAGTGGGTTTCTTTCCAAACGAGGGTGTGTACGAGGTGGAAGCACCATTGGTAGATGAAATACCAATAGAGTGTTTGCTACCACTCGTTGAGTCACCGGAAGTTGGCCTAACAAAGGTAGTGGCCGATTTGGATGAACTTCCCATCTTATACCCCAAGCCAATGTGGTGATTGGCCGGAAGTAAGTCATTTAGGATTTTATCCAAATGGTCCTTACCCTTATTGAATTTATTAATTCGGCCTAATGTGCACTCGTATTTCTCGGTGAGAGAATGCATCGAAGCATCCAAAGTGGATACTTGCGATGTGAGTGCATAAACACGAGATTAGATATTCTCATTCTCGATACTCAAAGTTGAGTTACGAGAAGTCAAATCCGCTATCTCATGTTCATCCGATTCCTCAATATGAACATGTTCAAGTTGAGATTTGAGATTTACAATCTCATTTCTCAACTCTTCAACAACGGTGTCGTTGTTGGTGATGATAGGTTTAGGCGAGGTTTGGATGCTAGCTAAATCATCTTTTACCTTAGTATATCTATTTACTAATTTAGTGTATTTAGACCATATTTGCTCATTAGCATTTCTAAGGTCATCCATTGTTACCTCATCGCCTTCATTGTCGCTATCATCGGAGGAGGAATCTTGATCATGCTCCTCTCTAGCCATGAAGCACATGTGTGCTTGCTCCACTTGCTCATCGTCCGACTCTCCACTAGAGGAATCATCGGAGTCGGTGAATGTCCCGACAAGTCCTTTCTTGTACCCTTTCTTGTACTTCTTTGACTTGTCGAACTTTGGCGCCTTCCACTTCTCCTTGTGTTTGTTTTGAGGACAATCCGCTTTCATGTGTCCTGGCTTGTTGCATTTGAAACACAAAGGAGTGGAGGCGTTAGAAGAACTAAACTTTGATTTGTTCTTGAAATTACCTTTTCGGAAGAACCGGTTGAACTTCTTTGCCATGAGGGTAATGGATTCCAAGTCCAACTCGTCTTCCGAGTCTTCATCATCGGTAGATGTAGAAGTAGATGGAGCGGCCTTGAACGCAATCGCCTTTTTCTTTGGCTCGTCTTGCTTCAAGTAATACTTCATCTTGTCTTGCATCTTCATCTTGCTATCCTTGCGTACCTCATAAGACATTAAGGTACCCATTAGTTGAACAACGGTATATTTGTTCATCTCATTACCTTCCTCGATGGCGAATGTACGCTTCTCCCAACAAGAAGGAAGTTCGTCAATGATTTTCGAGACTTTCTCCTTTTGGGTGTAGGTCTTCCCAAGAGCCTCCAATTCATTTGTAATGTCGACGAAGCGAGCATAGTACTCCTTCATCTTCTCACCATGTTGCATATGAAATAACTCGTAATCTTTATTGACAACGGTGAGTTTAGAGTCTCTTACCCTACTCGTTCCTTCATGCAAGATGAGGAGAGAGTTCCATATTTGATATGCACTCTTACATGTGCATATCTTGTTGAAGTCCTCGGGCTCCAAAGCACATTGCAAGGCGTTCATTGCCTTGGCATTCGTTACCTCCGCGGCGACCTCCGCGGGAGTCCACTTAGCGAAATCTTCTTCGGCGGGCTCGACATACTCCGACATCGTGGCTCTCCACAATGAAGCACTCCGGAGGAAAGTTTCCATCCGGCATTTTCAGTACCCGTAATTGGTACCGTTGAAGAAGGGAGGCCTCGTCGAGGAGTGTCCTTCCATCACCGAAGAAACTCCTTCACGGTTCCTGAAGGTGCTGTAATCTGAAGGTGGACGAACGGTCTTGTTGTCGTTGGAAGACATAGCTAGGTACTTGGCTCTGATACCAAATGTAATGCCCTACGAAGCTACTGCACAAGTACTAGAGGGGGGTGAATAGTACTTTAAAATAATTAAGAAGATAATTCCTAATTATCTTGCAAACTCAACCAATCAATGCGGAAATGCGGAAATGTAAATATAAACAACAAAGAAAACAATCGCAAACAAGCAATTTAACGGGTTCGGATCCACCCAAGTCTCCCCGACTTGTTCCCGGTGATCCTACGTCCCAACCACCCGGATCCCCTCCGGATACTTGAGTTAGAAACTTCTAACTCAAATTTGCACTATGAAATACTTGTAGAAAACCTCTACAAAGTCAAATCATACACAAATGAAATTGTGACTCCCACAACCAGTGATCACAAACAAACTCTCACAACCAAGAGTAAAACACTTACAATATGAAAGTAAATGAAATACGAAATTCTTACCGACAAAATCCTATGCCTTGAGTATACTTACGAATTAGGGCAAAGATGAATTTTGGGGAAGATGAAGGCACCAAACCATAGCTCCAAGTAGATGACCAGCAATGTACTCCTAGGTGGATGTTGGTGACCTTGGATCAAGCTCTTGGCTTGGAAGGCTCACAATCAATGAATCTCTCTTTTGAAATAAGAGTGAGGGAGAGATTCAAGATGAGAAATGAATGAGCTTTGAATGAGATTTAATGCTTTCTCATTGATCTCTAAATATCAATTAATATCAGCCTTGAGTGCAATGAATGCAGTACTCCAAGTATATATAGGATAGAGGAAAGAGAGAGCAAAAATCATGGCATTTAATGCTCCAACGGCTCTATTCTGAAGCAAACTAGTCGGTCAAAGAAGGATCACTGACCGACTAGTTCATCAACTAGTCGGTCGGTGATTCGACATGAACCGACTAAGAGGTGAACAGTCAAATAGAGAAGTTCAGACTTAAAGAACTAGTCGGTCCAAGAAGACTTGCCAACCGACTAGTTTCACAACTAGTCGGTCGGTGAGTGTTCATAGACCGACTAACAGAAGAAATATACTAGTCTGAATAGAAGTTGAATTAGTCGGTCTAAGAACAAATGTTGACCGACTAGTTCATCAACTAGTCGGTCGCCAAATGTACATAGACCGACTAACGATAAACAATAACTTAGGCTGTACAGTAGAAGCTCAACTAGTCGGTCCAAGAAGGATTCCTAACCGACTAGTTTCACAACTAGTCGGTCGGTGAACCTTCTTTGACCGACTAACTGTAAACAGTAAGTGAGCTAGAATTGAAGGAGGCAAACTAGTCGGTTCAAGAAGCTTTGCCGACCGACTAGATCATCATCTAGTCGGTTGGTTCTTCTTCTGGAACCAACTAACATGCACAGGAAGTCGCAAATTGAAGCACGAAGCTTCGGGAAAGTTCGTATGGACTTCTACTAAGATCCTAGCTCTAAGATATGAGCGTTATGAAGATTAAAACGTAAGACCTACTCAAGGATTAACATTCTACGAAAAGAAGCTAGAAGACATTAAATAATCTTGACGAACCGTCTTCAAAAGCTTCAATTGAATCTTCATGACTTTAATAATGGTCCATAAGCTTCAACGAAGCTTTAGGCATACGATCACGTGCTTTGAGAAGTCTCGAGACGTCGCTTTGGATGTTCATATAAATTTGGCGACGATCTCCATAAATGCGCTCACAAAGAGTTAGTTCACGATATTTATGTTTGTTCATCATCAAAACCAAATCCGGGGAATCAATACTCAACAGACCACTCGGCCGAGTGAGAAAGCCCACTCACCCGAGTGCTACAGATATTTCGTCCAGAGAAGAGGCCAACTTACTGGAATTTGGAGAAGCCTCACTCGGCCGAGTGGCAAAGCCCACTCGACCGAGTGAAGAAGCCCACTCGCCCGAGTATTACAGGGTTTTCTCCTGAGATCTAAGCAAACTAGCTGGAATTTTTGAAGAACTGCAGAAGATCCTACTCGGCCGAGTAGAGAATTCCACTCGTCCGAGTGGAGAAGTCCACTCGGCCGAGTGACGCGAGGACACGAGCGCCCAGATTTTCAGACAGCCTCCCACTCTTTTGAAATCTTCTATAATTCCAGCAATCAAAGTACTTTTCTCATATTTTTTATGGATAGTAGACTTCATGACGGTTTCAACGTCGCCAAGAACGTGCCAATCGGAGGTCGGATGAAATCTGGAGAATTTCTACAAGTTGGTGCAGCAGTGCTGGAATTTCCACTCGGTCGAGTCATATTCTCACTCGGCCCGAGTGGGTCTGGGCCCAGATTTTAAGTTGCGATCAAGCTGATTTAGGGCACTGATTTGAGAGGGTTTTGAAGGGTTATTTGCTAGGGTTTTGGGAGGCTATTTAAGAGGTTTGTAGCCGTCATTAGAGGAGGGTCCCATTATATTTTCTTAAAGACTTTTTTAAAGGTTAGGCCATGCCCTATGCCCCCTCTTGGATCTACAAGCTTGTAATTGGATTGAAGTTCTTCATCAAAGCTAAGTATCTTTGTTCTTATTATTTGAATCTTTAATTTTCTATCTTTTCATATGCAAGCAATGTCTCTTATTGATTTCTATATCGTTATTGCTATGCTTGGTTGATTGTTGTTCTAGGGAAGGGGATGAACCCTATGGATCTCATGTCAAATTTGTGATGAATGAATCTCTATGTTTCTAGAATTGTTAGATGGTTGGGTTGTGATTGATTTAATACGAATAGCTAGGGATTTCCATCGATTGTGGTTTGCAAGAGATTGGATTCTAATTGATGGAAAGGCCTAGATATTCGATTTAGATTTATAATCGAGATACTTTAGACTTGGTTTGCAAGAGATTGGACCAAAGCTAGGATTTTTATTATAAATCTATATCAATATTCGTTTGCAAGAGATTGGACGAATACGAACTATCATAACCTAGATCGTAGCTCGAGTTTGCACGAGAGTGGGCTCGAGTTGCGATAGTACGATGATGTCGATCTTCATGCTAGTGGCTTAGGTTAGGGTTTGCACGAGAGTGGGCTCTAATCTAGGTTGCTATAGACCGGCAATAGCGCGAGAGCGTGAGATTGGTTCTCTATTCAGTTATGATTAGTTCACCGCAACACAAGTCTAGTAATATTGAGTTTCACTATTTACAATGATGCATGATAATCCGTAGTGGGGATTCCCTAGCCCTAGACACTTTTATTATATTAAATTTGAATCGATATAGATCCAACTTCTCTATCACCGACACCGACATCCATCACCATTGTCATTACATCATACCATATCCATATCCACCAATAAAACATTCGTAGTCGAGCCAACCTAGGATAGATTGGAACCAACAACACCTCCTCGTGTTCGATACCCGCTCGCCACTTGACCGTGTGCTTGCGGTAAAACTACAATCGTTCTCTGGGTGTATATCCGGGGCCAGTCAATGATATAGAATTAGTTGATGAAAATATATTAAACAAGATGTTCCTGCCAGGAAGATACTTCCAAACCAAAATACCTAGCAGTGATCTCAGATATCTCGCTAGGATCTTATCAAATATCTTGTCCTACAACAACATCCAAAAATCTAGTAGCCATGCTGTTCTCTCTGAGCGTAATGCTAAGTGTATCTATGCTATGCTTGGCAACATTAAAGTTAACTGGGCTAGGACCATCATGGACTCTATTATTCATTCTGCCTTATCTAGTAAAGTCAACACTCATTTAGCCCATGGTCACTATCTTACTATCCTCTTTAGTGCATATGATATTACGCTGGACAATGAATCTGAGGTCTTGGAACCCGCTCTTGTTTTTTATGTTCGTACTCTTGCTTGTATGGGGACTTCGCCGAGACTTAAACGAGAATGTTCCAAAGGAGAGATTAGTAGGTGAATCGAGTTCCACTACAGAGAGGAAGAAAGGTAAGAAAGTTTGAAGAAGAAGAAGACACTGAAGAAGAAGAAGGCAGTGAAGAAGAAGAAGATCTTGCACCATCTGACAATGTTCCTCCATACATTATTGAGCTTCAGGATATGCTCCTGAAGAAAATTGACAGGTTGAAGATTTCACAAGCAAAGGGCTTTGAAGATATCAACAAAAAGGTGGACAATCTAAAGGACCTGGTGATTAGCAACAATCAGATCACCGAAAAGGTTCTTGGTAAAATCCTTGATGAGATGAAGGAACTGAATAAGGAGAATAAGAATGGTGGTTCTTCTTAATTATGCTTACTTGCTTACATGTTTGATACAATGCTTTTCTAAACCAATGGTTTGTAATAATTTCTTATACTCTACACTTGTGGTTGTTTGATGGCTTAAATAACTTGGTCTGTAATATGCTGATACACTTACCTTACACTGCTTTAATTGCTATGCCATGCATATTATTATCTCTTGATATCCCCTATAAAGCTTGATTGATTATAAATGAGATTGCATGGAATATATATATATATATATATATATATATATATATATATATATCTCTCTCTCTCTCTCTCTCTCTCTCTCTCTCTCTCTCTCTCTCTCTCTCTCATATGCAAATTTCTTTGAGTTGGTTTGATTATTTTAACTCATGATATGTTTTTTCAAACACTTGGTTTAATTGTTTTAACACTTTGTATAACTTTGTGAAAATTGTCATGAATGTTATCATATTTTTTGTATGATGACAAGGGGGAGAAAAATAGTAAAAGCAAAAACATAAATGAATAATGTGTTGCTAACCAGCTTTAATGCATGTGGAGTATAATATGATTTCATACCTCATCTAAGCAGGGGGGAGTAAGTACACTTACTCATTAATTTTCATTTCATATTATTCATATGTTTTTCATTTGGGTGTCATCATCAAAAAGGGTGAGAGTGTTGGGAAATCTAGTCATACTCCAAAGTGGTTTTGATGATGATCACACCAAATGTTATTAATGTACTAAGCATATTATTTAAGATGTGTAGGTTGTGCAAATAAATTAAGTGAAGCTCAAAGCATACTCCGAGAAGAAGAACTTCAACCACACTCATATAAGATGAAGATGAATTTAGCTCGCAATTCAACGTCTACATTCTAAAGCTTCAGTTCAAGCACAAGCGGAGCTCAAAGATGAAGCTCAAAGGATGTGCTCAAGCTCAAGCTAAAGAGGAGCTCAAATTCAAGTGAAGCCCATGCAACTACATCAACTTCAACCATGGCTTCAAAAGTCCTTATAGTATCTAATGTATGAGTTGTCTTTTATTTTCTTAGGATTACGTTAAAGCCAAGAAGAATATGCACATACACAAAATGATTTTCTAAAATATTTTTAAAAATCATTTTAAACTCATTTAACTAAGTTCCAAACCGTAGTCAACTACAAACACCCAGTAGTCAACTACTCTAAAATCTGCCATATCCCTGAAAATTCTCTGGGAGTCAACTGCCTCCTTGGGAGTCGACTACCAGCTGTGTTCGAGCAGACTTCCTTGATTTCCTCTCCCATTTATTCCTTGCTAACTCTTTGGGCTGAAGTTAAACCGCAATTGAAATAATTCAAATTCTCGTTTAGCTCTATAAATAGAGAACCATTGAGATCTTTTTTCTTCCTCACCAATTCATTCTTGAGTAAAGCTATAATTCTCTCAAAAGTTTTCAAAGTTCTCATCGCTCTTAAAGTTCTTCATAGCCAAACAGTTTTTCAAATCTCTGATCTTATTTCGTATTTTCTTTTCAAAAATTTTTAAGATTATTATTTTTTGGCTATTGTAAATTGGTTTTCAAAATCCTCTCTACTTGTATTTTCATATTCTTAAAGGATTTTTGAAACATCTAAAGTTCTTGATCATATTAAATCATTTCATATTCTTTGTGTGATCAAAGAAGAATTTAAATTATTTAGACACTTAGAGCACAATTGCAAATTCATCTTGGATATAGAATTGTTGGGTGTAAACCATTCTCCACTAATTTATTGTGGTGTATTGGATTTGATATTACTTTGAGTCCCTTGGAGATAAGGGTGTTGGTAATCCTAGCTAAGGTTAGGTGGTGTAAATCCTAGTTGAGACTAGGTGGTTGGAAATCCTAGTGGTGGAACTAGGTCGATCCTAGCGAGTGAAGCTAAGTAATTTTATTGCTAAGGCAATAGGTGATTAAATCTCGATCTGTGATGGTCGGGGACTGGACGTACCCAGGTTATGAGGAACCAGGATAAATCTGTTGTCTCTCTGTGTGATATCTTCTGTGATTGTCTCTCCTTATTTATTTTGTACTAACTTGTTCATTATTTATGTGTATGTCATTTGTAATCCTTTCTTAATAAAATTGTTATTGCAAAGTTTGTATTTTTATTCCGTTATGAGATCTCTTCTATTATCATTATTCTTTTGATCTTTATATCTTCTCTTACATTTATTTGGAGATCATCGTGTTAATTAAGGACCAAGCGTAGATCACTCTACTTGGTTCCTTAGGCAACATTGGAAGGGAAATTAGTCTTGTATTCATTATTGTCGAAAAAGTTATATTCATACAACACTATTCAATCCCACTTCTAGTGTTTTTTGCCATCCACTAGATCTAACAACATCAAATACTCAATTGAAGTCAATAATATTCATGACGAACATGCATGCACATACAATGAATGATCAAACCCATTTTGACATGATTTAGTGTGCAAGGTGTATAGGTTAGATACAATAGTTAAGCATGTGTATGTGCATGAATATGCGTGCTAATGCTCAATTAGTGACATAATCCCCAACTCCCTTCGAATGAAGCAAAATTGTTTTTTGGTTTAAGGGTTTGGTGAATATGTCCGCTAATTGTTTTTCGGTATCAATATATCCTAAAGAGATATCTTTCTTATCAACATGATCTCTAAGAAAGTGGTGACGAATATCAATATATTTTGTCCTAGAGTGTAGAATATGATTTTTAGATAGATCTATAGCACTCTTGTTGTCACACCAAATGATTTTAGGTTGGAAAGTAAGATTGTAGTCTTCGAGGGTTTGTTTCATCCATAGAATTTGAGCACAACAACAACCCGCCGAAACATATTCAGCTTCGGTTGTACTCAATACTATGGAGTTTTGCTTCTTGGAGAACCATGAAACAAGAGACATACCTAGTAGTTGGCAAGTGCCCATAGTACTCTTACGATCGGTCTTACTTCCTGCAAAATCCGCATCACAATATCCTACAAGCTCAAAGATGTGGAACAAGGATACCATAAACCAAAATCTAAAGTCCCTTTAACTTATCGAATTATTTGTTTAACTAAAGAAAGTTGGGACTCTTTTGGACAAGATTGAAACCTAGCACATAAACACACACAAAACATTATATCAGGCCCACTAGCTATCAAATATAATAGGCTACCAATCATACCTTGGTACAAGCGTTCATCCACTTTCTTTTCCCTTTTGTTTTTATTCATCGTTACCGACGTTGAAATAGGAGTAGAGCATCCCTTAGCATTTTCAAGTCCAAACTTCTTCACTAACTCCTTTGCATATTTTTCTTGATTGATGAAGATTCCATCCTCACATTGTTTGATTTGCAATCCAAGCATGAATGTGATTTCATCCATCAAGCTCATCTCAAGTTCCCTAGACATACATGTAACAAATTCCTCACAAAGTAAAGTGTTAGTAGCACCAAAAACGATATCAGCAATATATATTTGCACTACAAGTAGATATTTATTTTGATGTTTAACAGATAGAGTTTTATCCGTCTTTCCCATGAAAAAATTATTTTCAAACAAAAACTTACCAAGTCGCTCATACCAAGCTCTAGGAGCTTATTTGAGCCCATATAAAGCACGTTTAAGCTTGAAAAGATAGTCCGGGTGAATGGAGTCTTCAAACACAGGATGTTGCTTGACATATACTTCCTCAGATAAAACTCCATTCAAAAAAGTACTCTTGACGTCCATTTGGAAGATATTGAATTTCATGAAACTAGCAAATGCTAAAAGCATCCTAATTGCTTCCAATCCTGCGACTGGAGCAAAGGTTTCATCAAAGTCAATCCCTTCATCTTGGTTATAACCTTGGGCTAATCTAGCTTTATTACGCACAACATTACGCATTTCGTCAAGTTTGTTTTTGAATACCCATTTAGTGCCTATAATTGTTTGATTTTTTGGTTTAGGAACAAGTTCCCAAACTTGATTCCTATCAAATTGTGACAATTCCTCCTGCATTGCCATAATCCAATAGGAATCTTCAAAAGCACTATTACCATTTTAGACTCTAAAATGGATTTAAAAGCGAAGGTAACCATCAAATTAAAGCTGTTTCTAGTGCGTACGTGTCTCCAAGGATTTGGTTCTTATGGTGATCCTTTTTGAAGCGACAATCCTTAGGCAGATCTTGTGATGACGTAGTAGCTTCTCCTTCCTCTCTTGGTGCACCATCATTGTTGTTCACTTGCTCATTGGAATTTTTAGTCTTTATCTCCAGTCCATCCAAGCCACTTGCAATATCTGAAGATTTTGCAGCACTAGAAGATTCGTTAATAGCACTTTTCTCATCAAATTTTACATGCACAGTTTCTTGAATAGTAAGAGTTCTTTTGTTAAATACTCGATAAGATTTGCTATGTGGTGAGTATCCAACAAAAATACCCTCATCGGTTTTGCATCAAATTTATCCAGATTTTTGCACACTTTCAGAATATAGCACTTACACCCAAATGGTTTCAAATGTGATATGTTGGTAGTCAACTCTCTATAAAGCTCATAAGGTGTTTTCTTCAAAATGGGTCAAATAGACACACGATTTAAAATGTAGTAAGAAGTATGTATGGTTTCGTCCCAAAAATATAAAGGCAATTTGTAATCATGAATCATGCTCCTAGCCATTTCTTGCAAAGTACGATTTTTCCTCTCAACCACCCCATTTTGTTGTGGTGTCCTCGGGGTAGAAAAATTATGTGAATAACCTTTTGAAACACAAAAATCATCAAAGCTAGTATTAACAAATTCTCCTCCATGTTTACTCCTAACTTTGACTATTGAAAAACCTTTTTCATTTTCAACTTTTTTACAAAATTTTTTTAAAACATCAAAAGTTTCATGTTTGTGTGTCAAAAAATAAACCCAAGTGAAACGTGAAAATTCATCGACAATGACAAAGAAATAATGCATACCACCTAAACTAGCAACCTTTGTGGGTCCAAATAAATTCAAATGTATTATTTGCAATGGCTTAGAAGTAGTTACAACGTTTTTAGGATTGAAACTACTTTTATGTTGCTTACCTAGTTAACATGCAGCGCAAAGCTTATCCCGATCAAAGCTAATTTGAGATAAACCTCTCACTAGTTTCTTTCGAGCAAGCTTTGAGATTAGGTCCATGCCAGCGTGGCCTAATCTTCGATTCTATAGCCAACTAATCTCATTTGATGCAACTAAACATTTTAGATTATTGGAATCACTAAGTTTGATAGTGTAGATGTTATTATGAGATGTACCCTTGAGAAGAATATCATCACCTTTCCAAATATGTACTTCATCATTTTTGAAATGCACCTTAAGGCCTATAGATCATAGTTGACTTACACTTAACAAATTATGTGCCAAACCATCAACAAGATTAACATTCTCAATAACCACAAGAGGATGCTTACCAATGTTACATTTACCCAAGATTTTGCACTTTTTTCCATCGCCAAGAATAACTATCCCTCCGTCTTTCCTTGATAGCGTCGTAAAGAGGGATTCATTGCCCGTCAAGTTGTTCAAGCAACTAGTATCAAGGTACCAAATGCTATCATTTTCCACTTGAAGATGCACCTACAAAAGTAGATGCACCCTTTGGTAACCAAATTTTGGATCCATAATTGTTAGTACGATCCTTTGAAACACAAATAAAATATTCAGGATAATATCTAGCCAAGCAATCATACATAACATGACCCTTTTTGTTGCACTAAAAACATGTAACATTGAAATGTTTATTAGTAGATGACATGTGATTTTCGTGCACGCAATATTGAAAGCTCATGTCTCTTGCAAAATTATTTTCAATGGTCTTCCTAGCTTTTTTCTTTGGTTGCTTTTTCTGAAAGCCTAGACCATGTTTACTAGATTGTTCATTAAGCCTATTTATCATCTTATTAAAACATTCTTGGCTATTTGTGAATTTCTCTAATTTCAAGCTAAGATTTTGATTTTCACTCTCAAGTTCACTAATCCTAGTCTCATATTTTTTTTTCTTTTTCTCTAGTTTCTAAGTCAATGTCTATGTTTTTTCTATTATTAAATTAGATTTTTTTCAAGCTCTTTCAATTTTTCTTCATAGCTAGCCACTTTAGGTTCAACAATTTTATTTCAGAATCTTTAGAACCAAGAATGCTAATTTTTTCTGTTAAATCTTTAGCTAGATTAAAGTTGTTAAGCTCTAACGTAGTCAATTTTTATTAGCATTTTCTAGCTATAAGGTTTTTGTTTCTAATTGGATTTTGTTAAAATGGTTTATTATTTCTTTTTGTTATTTCCACTTAATAAAAAGCTCATCTCTCTCGTGTGATGCTCCATAGTTCTTCTTTTAATGAATCACGAACTCTTTTTACTTTAAGGAATTTAGGACCCATTTCTTGAAGGAGTTCTACAAGAAATTCATAAGCTTCCACCATGCTAGACAACATATCATCACTAATATTCATTTCATCATCAAAGTTTTGAAAAATTGAACCAATTTTTACCTTTTCATTTCGAGCCATAAAGCAAGTTCCAGTGTTGTCGTTCCAGTCATCGTCTGAGGAGAGCTTCTCTGCGTCACTTTCTCCCCATGTAGCCACCATTCCTCGCTTTGACGTCCTCTTTTCTCCATCACCAGTCTTTTCCTTTCCTTTTTCTCTCAGAAGTGGACTTTCAGCATTTATGTGCCCTCTCTTGTTGCATCTGAAACATTTAGGTGCAGAACTTTCTTCCTCATTTCCTTGGCTTTTCTTGATTTCCCAAATACTTCCCGTCCTTTTGTTGTTTTTCAGAAATTTCACTAATTTCCTTGTAACAAGAGCCATGTTTTCATCTCTGATTCATTCATCTCCTCTTTGAGCATTTTGGAGACTTGAAAAGCTAAATTCTTTTCCTTTGTTTCCTCCTTCTTTGATTTCTTTTTCTTCTTTGGTGTGCTATCATTGGCCATGTTCAATTGAACCTCATAAGCCATCAATTTTCCCATTAACTGCTCGAAACTGATATTTGCTAAGTCATGTGCTTCTTCAATCGCCGTCCTCTTTTGAATCCAATCACCAGATAAAGAATATAAAACCTTTCCAACCAAATCTTCCTCTGGGTTGTCCTTCCCTAAAGCTTTCAATGGATTGACGATATCAACAAAACGGGGAAAACATAGTATAAATAGACTTATTAGGCATCATAGCAAAGTTTTCATATTTTTGTAATAACATTCTAATACGAGTTTTCTTCACCTCACTAGTTCCCCCATGAGTTACTTCAAGTCTAGTTCAGATATCCTTACCAGTGGAACACGAACTAATATGTTTAAATTCAGTTTTATTAAGCCCATAATACAATATGCTCTTGGCATTACCATTTAAATTTTGTAACTGATCATTTTCTTTTTGCTGCTCAGGAGTGGGTTTTTCAACTAGGGTAAAGCCTTCACTGATTATTTTTCATAATGCTATATTGATGCCTTTGATGTGTATGGACATAAGTTGTTTCTAGTAACTATAGTCCGTACCATCAAATAGAGGTGATCTAAGATAAGGATGTCCTTCTCTTTGATAGTGTGTGTCATATGAGTATGTGTGCGGAATTTGTGCCATAGGATCGAAATTCCACTAGACTTTGAGTCTAAAAGGAATCCTACTCTGATACCAATTTAAAAAAACCTTAGAGGCGTGAATAGGGTGTATGTCACAAATTAAAAATTAATCACAATCACAGAGGTAACCAGACACAGATATGTTTAATGGAGCGGCTCACTGCCTAAGCTCCGACCCCAAACCTATGAGTATTTCACTCAACAAAACTGATCACACTGACGGGTAGTGATCTCACCGTACACAGATATAGTTTATAGAGATTAAGCGCAGAGATAGCTTTTGAATAAAGCTATTCACAATATGATCTCACAAAGAAATAGTATAAATAATTTAATACTCCATTAAAAATCAGGAAAAATATCTCGTGATGGAGTTTGTGAGATCGTGGTTATGTATGCTAAAACCATTAGCAAATCCAATGTCTGGATTAGAAGATATGCATTGTTGAAGTTCATTGTGCAAGGCTAGTTGCTGATGGGTTGTGCGTAAAGCAATTTGATGTAGTTTTGCTTGGGTAACAAGATAAGTGTAAAGCAATTTCGCAAATCTGATCTCAAGTTACGACACTCGAGATCTATGTGCCTTGCTCGCAAATTTTCCAGTGCTGCTACTTGCCGTGACTAGGGGACTTGCCATCGCTGTCTGCAAGGCTACTGGCTTGATGCTTCGTTGTGTCCTGCCCTTGGAGTCGAACTAGATGAAGCTATCATGACTTGGAGATTCGGGGAAGCGATGGTTGCGTGAGTTGATCAATCTTGGTCTGTTGATGCCTTCTGAAGCTTGTGGATGGTTGGATGATCACCAGGCTTGATGCTTCAAAGGGTTGCTTGCGGTGGGGTGTTTTGACAGCTTGTGGAAATTAATATTTTTTGCTTGCAACAAGGCCAGATTTTCTCTGATTTGAATGAAGCTCTGATTTAACAGTGGGGAATTTAATTTATAACTTGAAGAGGGAATGACAACTTGGGATTCAGGGTATTTTTTGTTGCGGCAGAAAGAAGGAGTTTCTGATGAAGATCACTTAAACACAAAGCTTCCCTTGGCTTGTGTACCCTCTTGCGTGGTAATGAGATGAGGATGAATAGATAGAAGTTGAATGGCAGGTCAAAATATTTGTGTTTGGGTGAGCATGGGATTTTGGATTGAAGTTGAATATGAGATTGAATAGGAGATTGAATCCTTTGTGTTTGGATGAGAACATGGAGTTCGAATTCAAATAGAAGATCACACCTTCTTATCAAGAATAAAACTCATTTAAATCCCTTAAGGATCCAATCAAATCTCCATCGTTGACCAATTCAAGTCTTCATCTTCATATTTGTGATATAGGATTATTTTGAATTTCCTCTTTGCACCAATGTCCACATATAATCTCTCTCTTGCAACCAAAATTTATTTTGCACTTTTCCCCATGAAATCACTTAATGAAAAACGTTAGTCCCACACTACTTGTTTGTCATCATCAAAATTAACACGTAAGACCTATTTAGTGGGTTAAATAGGCCAACCCAAAGTGTCAATGTGTGTCTGTTCAGTTCAATGTATGCCATCAAGGGCTCAATATTCCATAATTTCTCTGAGGGTTCAGTGTTCTGTATATGCCCAGAGGGCCCAATATCACAATTCCACAATTATTAGGATCACAAGCAATGACGTCATTTCATTTACATTATTAAAGTGACAACCACATTCAATAGTAAAAGTAAACTAACGCTTTACCGGGTTCATTATTTCACATGCTATTAAGCAACACTTACGAAAAGTTATTATAGCATGTTATATCTTCAAAAGTGGTCGTAACATGAGTAGTGGTTATCTGTGTCATGGGTTGTATCGTCAAGCCAAAGAATTAAAACTAATATGCACATGCTAACATACGTACATACATGTATATACTATCTGTAAATATAACTTATAAACTAATAGATTAAGCATACATGCATATTGTGCGTCATAACGTACCGTTCTTTCATCTAAGTAGACTTAAGCTTATACCTTAGTACATATATTATACTGCTTATGATAAAAAATTATAATAAACTTTATAACTAATAATAAAACTTACATATAAAAAATACTGTATTTTATAATGTAACATAAATATTAATATATGGCAGACGGTTTACATACAATATTAATGATACAACACAAAACACTGTTCACTTACGAAATTAACAGCTCCCTTGTTCGAGTGTCGTCGGTTCTGTTGCATGCAGGGTGGTGCGCGGTGGACTTGACAGTGGGGACGGTGGCCCAGGCGGGGGAGCAACGTTGGGAGGCGGTGGGGTCGTGGGGTCGTGCTGCTCGATAAAAGAGCGAGCGAAGGTGGCGGAGGCGAGAGCTGTCGGAGGTGGGCTGCCGGCGAAGGTGGGTGTCGGAGGTCGGAGGGAGGAAGCGGGCTTCACCGGAGAGAGGCGGAATGTGCGCCCGAGAGAGCGGTGATGTGGAAAAAGAGAAGGTGGCGGGGGTTTGCAGGGAGTGGCGTTGGGGAAGGAGTGTTGGCGGTTGGCGGCGTCGCCCAGTTCGCTTGGGTGCCGATGATGGAGGTTGGTGTCTGGGTGAGGAGAGGAGCGGGGTTCAAGGAAGTCGGAGAGAAGGAGATCGACATGCTTCTTTTTTGAGAGGGGGTGGCCTGTTTAAGGGGAGGTCACCGGTGGAGGTTGTTTGTTGGGGGGGGGGGGGGGGGGGGGGGGGGGGGGGGGGGGGGGGGGGGGGGGGGGAAGACAGCGGCGAGGTGCGGCGGTGCTTTGAAGGGTCGTCGGAGATCGTTAGGTACAGGAGGAGGAAGGGAGAGGGTGAAGCGGTGCTGCGACTGCAGGTGAGGGGCCTCGAATGTGGGGCGTGCAGGGAGACGAAGGCGGAGTCGAATGTCGGAGATGTGGTCGGAGGTTGAAAGGACGGTGCGGGCTGGCGTGGTGCTTGGAGGTTCAGAGTTGGAGGAGCCGGGGTGTTGCGAGGCGCAAGGTTCGGAGGTCGGAGGTGACACGGTTTGCACCGGACGAGGGAGGTGGGGATGTGGGGTTCGAGAGGGGGAGATGATCGGAGGCGAAGGGGTCGCCGGAGCTGGCCCTTTGAACGGAGAAGGAGGGTGGTCAGGGTTTGTTTGGGCAGCGACTCGAGGGGAGATGGCCGGAGACGGGGAGATCGCGAGGATGTGAGGTCTGTCGGAGCTCTTCGAGTGACTGGGAGAAAGCAGTGGCAGGGGTCTGTGGCGTGGGTCGCTGGGGGCTGGATTTCAAGGCAAGGAGGTGCTGGGGGTTTCGACGTCAATGGGCGACGATCAAGGCACCGGAGCGGGTGGCTATGGGCGGAGGAAGGAGGGTGATGTTGGTGGAGTTCGGGCGGAGCTGTCGTGAGATGATCGAAGGGTTGGGAGCCAATGATTGGCTTCGTGGGTTTGAAGGATGCATGGCTTTGAGTTGCACTGCTGAAGGATTGGCTTGCATGGGTCCATGAAGAAGGAGAAATAAGAGGACGTGCCAGCTTTACGAAGGAGGGGGGAAGATCGAAGGCACATGGGGGAGTGGGCTGTTGAGATCCTTGGGGATCTCGGGATCACGTGGGTTGCGGTTGAGCTAGCGCAAGAGGGAGATTTGGTTACAGTTGCTTAAGACTGAGATCCCATTTAATTATTATTAGAGATAGTTAAATTAAAGTATTAGAAAATGGTTAGGATATACATATAGTTTTAATATAGTGTAGCGAGTTGGGGGTTGATTTGGATAATCCATTAATCAAGATATTAAGATCTAGATTAGATATTAAGATCTAGATTAGATTCAATTTGGATAATCCATTAATCAAGATATTAAGATCTAGATTAGATTCAATTTAGGGAGGCGATCTAATTAGGATTAGATCGAGAGAACCAATGATTTATCTGGTTAAGATATCTAATACATTTAGACTTGATTTAAGGGATACGTTAGTTCAGATATTTAGATATATTAGGAGTAGGCATGATCATTTATTCTGTTGGGATATTAGATTACGAGGATCAATCAAATTACGAGAACCAGTTCGACTATGGAATCCTTTGGTTAAGATTTGATTCGGAGAATCGATCTGATTGGGAATTGATTAGGAGGGGTCGATTTGGTCGAGACATGATTAGTCAAGATGTTTAGATTAGGATTAGATATAATTTGGATAACCCATTAAGATTTTCAGATTAGGAAAATCTAATTTGATCAACCTGATCACGATTTGATTAGGAGAGACATAGTCGTGATCTACGATTTCATCCCTGCAATCAACGTCAACCACAAGTTAATAAGAAGATACCAATGGATCACGTAGTCGCAAGGATTCGTGAATAGGAATCCGATCACGAGTTCAAGTTAGAGAAAAAATAATAATAAAATCATAAGACAACCATTCAAATAAGTCAACTAATGAAAATACGTACGAGACACGTACATACAAAAATAGGCCGTTCACGGGCTCCAAGTGAATAGCTGTATCCTCATACTGAATAGTGTCCTCCTCAATGGTCTTCTCTGACTCCGCTAGCACGGCCCCCTTCTCAACATTTGGTGCAGGCGGTTCTGTGGGCTCAGGTATCTCAACCACGGTATAAAAGTATATCTTGTCCCCCTCAACTCGAGCATGGACTCCATCATCAATGGTACCTGCAAAAGAGATGCGATGAATAATAAAATTTTGAAGTTCACGCTGAGGTTGACCCCTGCCGTTAGTTTCATTGGACCATTGACTGAACTACGTCCCCAATGCTTCTCAATATGCTCAGAAATGTGTCCTCCTCTGGTAGCTCAAATGTCTTTATTTATGGAGTGTTGATTGTGTAAAGGTGTAAACGATAACCTTCAAGCGAAACATACACTCAGAGACATTATGTAAGGACACTGGCTATGAGGAAAACACTAGAAGGGGGGTTGAATAGTGCTTATAAAATTTCTCCCAAGGAGAACGAATTTGGAGTATATACCAAAGCTTTTGGCGTAGGGCTTCGCTTTCCTCTTCATCCGTTCTTTGTTGCCATTCTTCGTTTCCTTGAGATTTCGCTATGCCGACTTAGTCTGAACTCAGTCAGTGCGATCATTAGCTTCATCATACAATGCTCAGCTAATGGGATAGCACCAAGCCTCTCACTCTTCCAATATTTATTTCAATTGAAATATCGCTCCGCCCATTTCTATATTTCTACACGAAAAAGGAGAGTGCTCGTTTTGGATTTGCCGAAAAAGATTTCCGATTAGAAGACGGACTACGTTTTTATTTCGATGCGAGAAGCATCGCTCTTCAAAACTCAGTGGGGCGAGATCAATCACTTAACTTTAAAGGACATCACCCTCAAGGAATCAGATACAAAGAAGGCAGATCTGCTCCATGAAATTCCGAATTCGAAAAGATCGTTTAAGGAATTGACGTCCACCAAACTAATCGGAAGATATGTTTGGCCTAAAGGTAAATCGCTCTTTAGAGAAATTATCGATCATTTTGCTCACCCAAATCTTTCGTCGTCCTGCAGGCTAAGTTGGCAGGAAAGCGATGATGAGTTAGAGCCTGAAGGAAATCATGAAGAAGGGGAAGAAGCAACTACAGAAAGAGTTAATTGTCTAGTCTTCTGCTCAAGAAATCACAAGCGCGTCTGCTGAAGCTTCAAAGAAATGATACAAGCCTTCATCGGAATTGACTGAGAAAAAAGGAAGAAGAAAAGCAAAGTTGGCGAAGCCGAGGTTCGTAGTTCGGTCCAGAAAGAAATTGTTGCAACTACGTCTTCCAGTGTCGTTGTACTCACCGAACAACCCAGTCCTGAGCCTCTGTCAAAAACCATGGGTAATGTTCCCTCGTCTAGTTCGGAAAACCTTAGTTCAAGTTTAGAAGCTCGTCCCTCAAGCTCGGCACTTCCCATCGCTTCAATGGTCGAATCACGACCTTTGAGTTCGCCTGGGAGCGCTGATAAATGGCAGCGGGGCTGTATGCCACCAGGGGGCCAACTGGGTTAGTTCATCATAGTGCGATCAAGCCATGGCGATGTTTAGATCGAAAAGAGCCGATCTTATCAATCAGAGGAGAAACTTTTGAAATCGATGTTCCCCGTGGTTGTAGAGGAATCTGTTTTTGAAGATAGCAGAATCCGTGCTCGTCTGGTGGAAAATTCGGTTCTTCCTAGAGATAAAGAGCCATTGAAGGGAGTAGATCCGGAGAGACTTGCTGCTACTGCAGTCTGTTATGTCCAACAAGTTTTCCTATGTCCTTGTACCATTTGCTTTGTAAAAAATATTTTTTTTTCTTAAGCATCGTCTTTCTTTATGCAGCTATCCTCGGTGCTGACTTCTCTTAATCGGCACGCTTCCTTTATGAACAACGCTTAGATAAGGCTCGGCAAGACAATCAAGGAGCTTGAAGCAGTCAAAAAGAGGCTGCCGAAAAATTGAAACAAGAGCAGCTTAAAGTCGCCCAACCTCAGTGGTCAAGTAGAGACTATGAAGAAAAGTCTGGATGAGCTAGACAAAGCTCGCGTTCTGGCAAAAGAAGAGGCAAAGGAAAGGGCTAAGGAAAAGGAGATTTCTGAGGAGGGCCCATGAGCTTCAAGCTCAGATAGAAGATCTTGAAAAGATTGACCTCGTTGAGATAAAGAAAGTTGATGTCACCGAGTATCAAGATAAGGAGCTCGTCCCGATCGTAACAAATGCCCTCCAGAATGGCTTTAACAAGTGTCAGCAAGAGATTGAAAGAGTCTATCCAGATGTTAAGATCGATTTCTTAAAGCCGTCCATGATATTTATTGACAAAGAAGATGCTTCGTCAGAAAATGAAGAAGAAGCTGCTTTGGGGGATGCCTGTCTTCCTGCTTTTCCTCAGTCTCAAGAGAAATGAAATCAAATGACAATGTAACGATGTGTTAACATCGTAATATCATATGCTTGTGTTCTTCTCGTGATGAAATGAAAATTTCTTTCTATATGCCTCCAACTTTCTGTATTTGGCTAAGTTAAAGAGACGTGAAATAATGGTATAATAAACATAGATAATACCCAATTTTAAGTAAGTAGGTTATACTTTACTTTCAAGCTTGTGAAATCGTTTGTCTTTGGCTTTAAGCCTCCTCGGCATGCGAGAGCCTTAACACTCAATCGTATAACCGAAAGATACGCAAAGATTCGTTGATCGTCTTTGTCGATAAGCCTCCTCGGCCGTGGGAGCCTTAACTCCCATTTCGTAAAACCGAAGGGCTTCCGAAGGTTTGTACGATCGTCTTGGACGTTAAGCTTTCTCGACCTGTGAGAGCTTAAACTCCCGATTGTATAACCAAGGGGCTCGCGAAGGTTCATAAGATCGTCTTTGACGTTAAGCTTCCTCAGCTCGCAAGAGCTTAAACTCCCGATCGTATAACCGAGGGGCCCGCGAAGGTTCATAAGATCGTCTTCGACCTTAAGCTTCCTCGGCACGCGAGAGCTTAAACTCCCGATCGTATAACCGAGGGGCTCGCGAAGGTTCATAAGATCGTCTTCGACGTTAAGCTTCCTCGGCACGCGAGAGCTTAAACTCCCGATCGTATAACTATGTAAAAGTGATAACTTGAAAACATAATACAACATTAGCATTCCCAAAAAAGTCTATTTGGAGCAAAGGTAGACATTTATTCAATTGCATAGTAGAAAGAAATAGCAGCTTCGCTCTATTTTATTGATAATACTTGATTAGATGTTTGGCATTCCACGGGTGAATAGCTCTTCTCCTTCCATGGTCGCCAATTTGTAAGTAGCCGGTCCTAGCACATCGATGACTTGATAAGAACCTTCCCATTTTGCAGCAAGTTTCACATGGCGGACGATCTTTGTAGCGAAAATGGCATTTCTCAGAACAAGATCGCCAATTCGAAACTTCCTTCCTTTAATGTGAGCATTATAGTGTCGGGCTACGCGTTGTTTTTACTTGATGATGGTTGACAGAGCTTGGTTTCGTACTTCGTCAATTAGCTCCAAATTTAGAGCTAGACCTTCATGGTTCCCATCTTCGTTGAAGTATTTGATCCTCAAGGACTGTTCACCTATCTCCACCGGGACAACGACTTCTGCCCCAAACACGAGCATCAAAGGACTTTGATCGGTAGCAGCTTTGTAAGTCGTCCTATAAGACCAAAGAACGCTCGGTAGTTCGTCAGGCCATGAACCACGAGCCTCCTTAACTTTCTTCTTCAAAGGTTCCAGAATGCATTTGTTTACAACTTCTACCATACCATTGATCTGAGGATGTGCCACTGAGGCGAAGTGTAGTCGAATCCCCCATTCCGAGCAGAATTCTCTAAAATTAGAGCAGTCAAATTGTTCCTCATTGTCGGTCACTATGGACCGAGGTATTCCGAAGTAGCATATGATCGACTTCTTGATGAAGTTCGTCATATCTTTCCATTTGATACAAGCTAGTGGTTCGGCTTCAATCCACTTGGTAAAATAATCCACAGCAACAACTAGAAACTTTCTTCCCCTCTTCGTCATAGTGAAGGTCCAAGAAGATCGAGCACCACTTCGCAAACGGGACTGGGCTGATGATGGAAACCAACTCGGCTGGTGGGGCTGAAGAAGTTTGAAAAACTTTTGACACTCTTCACATTTACGCACATATGCTGCTGCATCAGCATCTATAGTTGGCCAGTAATAACCTTGTATGATCGCCTTTAATACGATCGTCCTTCCACCATAATGATTTCTGTAAAGGCCTTTATGGATCTCCCTTAGGACATAGTCCGCCTTAACAGGTCCTATGCATTTCAAATAAGAGAGCACATCATACCTAGCACATCTTCGTCGGTACAAGACGCCTTCGTAAAGAGCGTATTTTAACGCCAGTCTTTCAATCTTCTGAGCTTCTGCTCTTGATTCTGGCAATTCGGCATCACTGAGGTATTTGATAATCGGATCCATCCATGTTGCCCCCTGATTGATGCAGAGCCCTACGCCTTCGGTGATGCTCGGGATCAATAGGTTCTCAATAAAGATGTATCTCCCTAACTCAATTGATGATGAGGAAGCCAACTTCGAAAGCGCGTCTGCTCTAACATTGTTCGCCCGCAACATGTGCTCGACTTCGGCATATTTGAAGTTTGCATGTTCAGTCTTCATAGCACAGAGATACTTCTTCATCATCTCCTCTCTGACTTCGTAATGACCTTGTAATTGGTGAATCACAAGTTTGGAGTCACTTACCAAGCGCACATGACGAGCTCCAAGAGCTCGACATAATTTCAGTCCATTAAGCACCGCCTCATATTCGGCGAAATTGTTGGTTGCGAAAAAATTGAATTGGAGAGCATATTCCACAATACTCCCATTGGGAGTTCGTATAACAATCCCAGCTCCGCTACCCGACCTGGAGGACGAGCCATCAGCATTTACAACACATTCCATATCTTCTTTCCATGACGATGTTGATGGATCTTTGACAATTTGTACCCGTGGACGAAGTCGAACTGATAAGACAATGAATGTAATTCTACAATCTTAAATTTAATTTGAATATTAAATTTGAAAGCGTAGCTGTTAGGATAACTAATTTAATAACTAACTGGTAAACTAACAACTTCTATTGGTCGACTAAATATTTGAAATTTAGGACCTTCAAAAATAATGATCCTGATGACCTGAAAATATGTTTAGAATTTTTTTAAGAATTTTTCTGAATATTTTAATAATTAAACCGGTCGACTAATAGGGATGACTGTTCGACTAATTTGGTCATTGAGTTAATTTTTTTAGGGTGGACCCTAAACGACTAAGATAGATCATTATCAAGGCTTTTACATTCTAAGTATAATCAAGAGAAAAAAATAAAGATTACATCTCTTTTTACAAGATACAAGATCTCATCGATATGCTTCGTCTTGTAGTAGATGCTTCTTACAATATGCATCTTGATGATTGTCTTATCTAAATGTGTAATAGTTAAGTTATAAAATCTGCATAGATAAAGTTAGTAAACATAAAATTATATGTTTGTATCATCAAAAACTTAAGAGGAGTTGTGAGTTTCCAACATTCTCCACCTTTTTGATGATTTTACAAACATTGAATATAATACAAGAAATTATAACAAACAAAACAGAAACCTACATGTATGCTTCCACAATTTGATCCATGCATCGTGTCTGTGCAAATGGTATAAAAGCAGCATACAAGCTCCATTGCCCTTTATTCTTGTTCTAATGGGATAATCAATTGTAAATTTGATGAAGTGCAACAATATACCCTAAACATCCATTATCTATGTTTTGACTTAGGACCAGGATCATAGATGTAAGATGAATAGATATCAAAGTAGTTGTTATGAGATTTAATTGAAAACAATTATTTCACATGTCTTTTGCATGCCTCCAACAATAAATCAAGTGCTCATGCACGTAAGTGAATGACTTGCAAAACTTGCTCTCCTATTCCAATTAGTTGGCGTGGGAGCTGATATTGTGTGCGCCAATGTTGCAAACTCCATCCTCGTCTTCAAGTTCAATGCTCGAGGAGCCTACAAACCATGGTAGGCTACATCAGTTAAATAATACTAAGGGAGAATGCCTTTGTTTTTTTTTTTTTTTTTTGGCGGGGGGGGGGGGGGGGGGGGGGGGGGGGGGGGGGGGGGTTTAAAAATGAATGAATCTTTTTAAATATGGAAACACATGGATTATAACAGGAATATATATGTCACACAAATCTAACATGTAAGGGAAGCATCTTTAACTATGATGTGCAATATTATACGTGTTAGAAAATACAACTTACTTGGTGAAGCATTAACAGTTGCATTAGTGATTTCATCAGATATATAATTTCAATTAGGTAAAGTATTAACAATGCACTTGACTAATATTCTCAATTGAGACTGAAAATTAGAGAGTCAATATAGCTTGCAAAAAAATTGCGGGAGCATTTACAAAAACGGGTAGAGGAAAAGAGATGTTTTATGCCAATGGTCATCCGTGTTTAAATCTTTTGGGTAAAGCTTGTGGTAATTGTAAAGTCTAGCAACAAACCATAAAATATAACTTCTGAAATGAGTAGCTTGCATGATTATGCTTTCAATATAAACTATCAAATGTCTTCATTGCATGTTTGAAACAACCCGCTCCTCATAATTTATGGGTGTGCTTCTTATGCATGTGTTAAGGTGGGCAAAATGTCTTCATTGCATTTTCTTTCTTTTCTTTCGTTTTTTGGAGATAGGGGTTTATGCATGTTCGCTGAAAGGAGAATGTGGTTGTGGAGACCTGATCTGAAGTCACCCAAGGTCATTATTAAAAAAGTATCACTTTTGACATGTCTATAATACTTTACCCAAAGTTGTAATCCTCTGTTATAGATAATGCTAATAGATGACAAACGAAGCATGAGATTGATGGTTCAGTTGTTTAAAGCTTATTCACATAGTGCTAGTTCCTATCATTCAGGACATACTCCATAACAATAGGAAGAATACACCTTTACCTAAGGCAAAAAATGATTGATAACACGTAGTTATGGAACACGTAGTTATGGATACGGGGATACAATAGTTTATGCATTATTGGCTGCAAAAATGGTTGAAGGTTGTGATCCTTCAAGTTACTCTGAAGCTATTTCATATATTTGTTTTGCACAGTTGCAAGGTATAAACATGACATCAAATCTCTGTAAGAGGTAAAATGGGAAATTGTGAAGTCGACAAATGGGAAGAATACATTTTGCTGCAAATGATTCTTCAAGAAGAAACAAAACACCCAAGGACAAAGGACGATAGAATCAAATAATTACTGATCACAAAGCGCTATAATCATATTTAATAAGCGATTCTGTTAATGTTTTTTTCAAGTAAAACATGGGCTATATTCATATCTTGGCTTGCTAGCTTTGTTATGCATGACATGAGCTTTTAATCATCAAATCTCAAGACTCCTTTCCTTGCATGGAATGGATGGAACATATTGGCCTGAGAGTTCCAAAGTTGAGAGAAAGGGAAACCAGTATGATTGAAGAAGAAATCACGTTAAGGCTTGGAGAAGTTTCTTCAATAATCATATTAAAGATTTCATGCATTTACGGTGATCATTGGTTATTACAAAAGAATACATGGTAAAAGTGTATACTTCAAAAATCTTTTAGATTGTTGGACCATATGTTTTGAATAATGTAAGGAATTAAGTTTTTGGTATTAATTATCTCCGAGTTTCTTAGATTCAACTTATACACACCTTGCTTGGATGTTGGTAGATGTTGTGTTTAACTGAATTTATATTATGTAGGATGGAAGAAATAAGGTGTATTCCTACAAAGTCAAGTATTACTCAAGTTCTTCAATGTACATGTAGATATACAAGTAAACAAGAATAATAACAGTCTTTCAAGTTTGAAGAATCAAGTATTTGTTCTTCTATAGGAATTGATGCGAAATGAACAAGGAGCACGTGTAATTTCTAATAGAAATTGAAGCAAATTTGAATGGTACACCAAGTAAGATGTAGTTACATGCATTTTGTCTCCCGAAGCACAACATCTCCTATAGTTCTCACCAACGTAGTCAAGGACAAGTAATCGTACGATGGAAAAAAAATTAGATTTTGTTAAATCTTGAGCCTTTTTATATTTCTTTAATCAGAGACTTTTTTGTATTTCTTTTTAAGGATCTTTTGAGTTTTCTTTTGAATGAAAAATCTTACTTTATTTTATTTAGGAGTTTGAGTCATGATAGAAATGTGAATATAAGTCTAAATATGATTTTATCTCAGCCGATAGATACGAGTCTGTAACTAAACTTTTATAGCATAAAGGAATTGAATAAAATTCAATTTTTGTAAATTATACTAGCAACCATGGAAAGCATTCGCATGAAAGGTGATAGTGGGTGAGTGGGTGAGAAATTGCCTAGGCGAAAGGTCTAACGGAATCTTTAATATACGCAACGTTAAAGTCTATGATCATTCGATTTCTGTGGTGAAATACCTAAAACTTATGTATCCCCTATCTTTACAAATCCATATTCACTTCATTAATTTCTTCCACATCTTGTTCTCCTTCTATATCCGCGTCAATTGCAACCAGAGCTAAAGATTTATATCCTTCATCACCTTCTTTGCCATATTTCATCATCATGTTTATTGTGTGTGTAAAGAGTGTTATTGGGTGTGTGTGTGTAAAGAAAAGACTAGGGATGATATAAATATGAAGGTTAGCCCTCATTTGAGGGCAATCACAATTTTCCCAAAAGACTACATGGTATCAGAGCCCTAGAAAACAAAAAACAAACCCTAAACCCTAAACCCACCCGCCTCCACCACCTGCGCCTCCACCCGCCCATCCACCGCCTCCACCCGCATCCACCGCCAGCGCCTGCGCCAGCCTCGCCCGCCTGCGCGCCGCCTGCGCCAGCCTCGCCTGCGCGCGCGCCGCCGCCTGCTGCTGCTGCTGCGCCGTCGCCTGCTGCTGCCACTCCACGCCTTGTGATCCCCTCTCTTCCAAGTCCTCTTCTAGCCACCACAACAACAACCTACCTAGCTACAAAAGAAAACCCAAAAAACCCTAACCCTAGATCTATGGTAGAGTCATGAAAAGGACTCCATAGATTTACGGTTAGGGTATGCCCTAGAAGAGGAAGAAGAGAAGTAGATCTGCGGATCTAAGGCGGAAGAGAGGAGAGATCTGTGGATCTGGAGAGATGGGAGACAATCTTACCTCAGCTGACATGAAGGCCTTCATTGGAGAGATAACGAAGCTGTTGGCTTCGAAGGAGTTGGGATCCTCGAGTGGATCGGCGCCTTCACGACCCGTGCAGAAGCTGGAGTTGATGCCCAATGATGTGAAATTGGAAGGGACGACGAATTACCTCAGTTGGTCTAGGAGGGTGCTTCTCATCCTGAAGTCGAAGGGGTTAGAAGGCGTCGTTCTGGGTTCATGTAAGGAACCGTTGGATAAGGATGGGGATGAATGGAAAGTCTGGAGCACCACCAACTCACTGGTGGCTGCTTGGTTGATGACATCGATGGTCCCACCCGTTGCTAGGATGGTGGAGGCCATAGAGAGTGCTGCGGGGATATGGAGTATGGTGGAGAAAATGTATTCTGGAGCAGGAAATGTGATGCTCATGATGGAGGTTCAGGGCAAGGTCGACACCTTGAAGCAGAGGGAGATGTCTATTCTAGCCTACTCTGCGGAGTTGAAAAGGCTGTGGTCAGAGTTAGACCACTATGACCCTATTGATCTGCCTGATCCTAGGAGTGCTGCGATACACAGGAAGTGGGTGGAGCGTAGGCGTGTGACACATTTTCTGAGGAATCTGAATGGAGACTTTGAGGTCAGGAGGGCGAGTATGTGTCACCTATCCTCCATCCCATCTCTGGAGGAGGCCATAGCTGCAATGGCACAGGAGGAGACTAGACTGAGAGTTATGAAGGATGAGGGTACTCAGGTCACTCGGGCTGCACTGGCTGTACCGGCAGTGGCAGCAGTGAGCGAGGATCGAGAGTGCTACACCTGTGGGGTGAAGGGGCACCTGAGCTTTAACTGCCCACAGAAGGGTAGTGGACGAGGACGTGGCACAGGAGGCAGAGGAGGAGGTCGTTGGGGCCGTGGAGGCCGTGGACGAGGTCGCGGCGGCCCACGGGCCAACTTTGCTACCGCTAATGGACGACAGGAGACAGTGCTGATTGAGGCTACGCCAGCTGAGGCGTCAGATCTAGAGCAGCGGAGACATTCCATGTCTACTATTGAGAGCTCGGATAGTCATGCAGACCAGACTAGGGATGTTGCTTCGCCATTTGGTAACTTTGCCCACTTCGCTCACATAGGATCAGGTAACCAATTAGCCCTTTCATGTAGAGATCATATAGAGTGGATTATTGACTCAGGTGCATCTAGTCATGTGTCAGGTGCATATAGAAAGTTTTCCACGTATAAACCACATACCATTCATGAAACTGTTCAGACAGCTGATGGCACATCCCAAACCATTAGAGGGATTGGCACTATTCAGTGCACTCCCTCCATACGCCTCTCTTCAGTCCTTCACGTCCCATCATTTCCAGTCAACCTCTTATCTGTTGGCTCTATTGTTGATGATCTCGACTGTAGCATTACTTTTGACTCTACTCATTGTGTGTTGCAGGAAAGGAAGACTGGGAGGAGGCTTGGGACTGGCGTCAGGCGTGATGGACTGTGGTACCTTGACAGAGCTAGTGGGGATGCTGCACTGGCTGTCGTTGGTGGAGAAAAGGAAAGGGATGTACTTTTATTACATTGTCAGTTGGGACACTTGCCCTTTGATATTTTGCGAAAAATGTATCCCGATATTTTGAATAGAGTGAATGAAATGAATTTGAAATGTGATGCATGTGAATTTGGGAAACACACTAGGACATCATATCCTAGTGTGGGGATGAGGAGTGTAGAGAGGTTTCATCTTATTCACTCAGATGTTTGGGGGCCCTGTCCAGTGACTTCAGTAAGTGGGTTCAGGTGGTTTATCACTTTCATAGATTGTCATTCTCGGATGACATGGCTTTATATGATGAAAAACAAAGGCGAAGCGTTGAAGTGTTTTCAGGACTTCCATAGAAGTGTCAGAAATGTGTATGAGGCCAAGATCCGTGTCTTGAGAACGGATAATGGGACAGAGTATGTAAACAAGGAGTTTGCATCTTATCTATCTGAGAGTGGGACAACTCATCAAACCACTTGTCCCAACACCCCTCAATAGAACGGAGTCGCTGAAAGGAAAAACAGACACTTGTTGGAGGTAACTAGGTCACTCATGCTCACCATGAATGTACCTAAGATATTGTGGAGTGAAGCCGTGATGACAGCTACCTATCTCATCAACAGGATGCCTTCGCGGATCCTTGGTATGAAGTCTCCATGTGAGATTCTAATGGGAAAGAACACTTTTGTAGTTCCACCAAAAGTGTTTGGATGCACATGCTTTGTGAGGGATCATAAACCTTCTGTGGGGAAACTGGATGCTCAGGCAATTAAATGCATATTTGTTGGGTATCCTTCAAATCAGAAAGGCTATAGGTGTTGGAGTCCCTCAGAAAGAAGGCTGTTTGTGAGTATGGATGTGACGTTCAGGGAGACTGAGCCTTTTTATGGAGGACTGACAGATTCTACATCAGTATTTGATACTGGTGCCTCTCCAAACACAGGAGGAGTTGGTCGAGAGGGGGAGACTGATGACAGGAGGGTAGTGGTTGGACTTATACCGTGTCCTGTCGGGCCTACTGGTACTGGTCCTGATAGCAGGGAGGAGGAAAGGACCTTGGTGGAAGAGGAGGAAGACCGGTTGTACGGCAGGAAATATAGCAGGAGACAGAAGGATAGTCATGTCGATGGAGAACAACAAGAAGACATCTTCCCCACTGAAAAACCACTAGCTCCACAGCCACATGTCGAGATTGATCAGTCTATCACGCCTGCTCGAGTCCCGACTTCCTCACTGCCTTCCTCTCCTATCACGGATGGTAACCTTTCTTTGCCTTCCTCTAGTTTAGATCTTCCACTTGCATCTCGTAGGGAGCCTCGTATCAATGCCAACAGGCCTCCTGTATGGTATGGATATGAGACCGATATTGCTAATCATGTCTCCTATGCTTCCCTTACACCTGCATATAGGGCTATCATTGCATCCTTACAGTCTATCTCCATACCAAGTGATTGGCGAGTGGCAAAGCAACATCCCCAGTGGAAGAAAGCAATGCTCGAAGAACTTGAAGCACTGGAGAAGAACAAGACATGGAGACTTGTCTCACTTCCAGCAGGGAAGAAAGCTGTGGGCTGCAAGTGGGTATTCACAATAAAGCAAACTCCAGAAGGGAAGGTGGACATGTACAAAGCGAGGCTGGTTGCCAAGGGCTACAGTCAGACTTATGGGATTGATTATGATGAGACATTTGCCACAGTGGCAAAGATGAGTACTGTGCGAGTACTGGTATCCTGTGCAGCAAATTTTGGATGGAAATTGCATCAGTTGGATATGAAAAACGCCTTCTTGCATGGAGACTTACAGGAGGAGGTATACATGGAGGTTCCACCTGGCTTTAGCACACAACAGACGGTGGGAAAGGTGTGTAGACTGGACAAGTCTTTGTATGGGCTGAAGCAATCTCCAAGGGCATGGTTCGACAGATTCAGGCGTGCAGTCATCACCATGGGCTACAAGCAGAGTAACGGTGATCACACTGTATTCTATAGACATTCAGGACAGCGGATTACCCTTCTGGCTGTGTATGTTGATGATATTATTATCACTGGAGATGATGAGGAGGGAATCTCTCACTTGAAGTTAAGGTTGGCGAGAGAATTTGAGGTCAAGGACCTTGGACATTTGGGGTATTTTCTTGGACTGGAGATTGCCAGGTCTAGGAAGGGTATAGTTCTCTCACAGAGGAAGTGTGCCCTGGATTTACTGGCTGAGACTGGTATGTTGGGGTGTCGTCCAGCAGTTACTCCTATTGATCAGAATCATAGGTTGCATTCACAATCAGGGGAGCCAGTAGACAAAGAAAGGTACCAGAGACTTGTTGGACGTCTTATCTACTTATGCCATACCAGACCTGACATTGCCTATGCTATCAGTGTGGTAAGTAGATACATGCATGATCCTAGGACTGGACATATGGAGGCAGTCTTCAGGATACTGAGGTATCTGAAGAATAGTCCAGGAAAAGGCATATTATTTGGTAGTCGTGGTCACATGAATGTGACAGGCTACTGTGATGCTGATTGGGCCAGTTGCCTAGATGATAGGAGATCGACCTCGGGCTACTGTGTGTTTGTTGGGGGCAACTTAGTCTCTTGGCGCAGCAAGAAGCAGGATCTGGTGGCTCGTTCCACTGCAGAGGCAGAGTATCGTGCTATGATACTTGGTACTTGTGAGATGATCTGGTTGAGATCACTTCTACATGAGATACGCCTGCTGAGAGAAGGACCATTGCGGTTGTTGTGTGATAACAAGTCAGCAATTAATATTGCCAACAACCCAGTGCAACATGATAGAACGAAGCACATAGAGATTGACAGGTTCTTCATTAAGGAAAGATTGGACAAGAAGCAGTTGGAGATCTCCTACATTACTTCTGGACAGCAACTAGCTGATTGCCTTACGAAGGGGTTGAACTCTAAAGGAGTAGAGGATGCTTGTAACAAGATGTGCATGATAAATATCTTTTACTCATCTTGAGGGGGAGTATTGTGTGTGTAAAGAGTGTTATTGGGTGTGTGTGTAAAGAAAAGACTAGGGATGATATAAATATGAAGGTTAGCACTCATTTGAGGGCAATCACAATTTTCCCAAAAGACTACAATGTTCTTCTCTCCTTTAGTTTTGTTTAGCTTAGTTAACAGCAAAAAAATTAAAAAAAAAATAGAAAAATAGAAAAACAAATCCCAAAAAATTGCTATATTACTGTGGTATTCATACTACACATAGTTACTTATCTAAGCTTGCTCTAGTGCTTCCTAAGATAATTATACAACCTGCTACGATAACTCTAGGCTAATATTGATGATTTTTGAGTCAATTTGTGCTCAAATTTTGAACAATTTGAAGCCAAATTTAAGCTAGAATTATAAGACAGTCTAATATTGAATATTTTGAAGTATATTGGCCTATTTATGTTCATATTATCTATGGCTATTTACGAGCAATACCTACTACCTATTAGAGATCAAATTGATAGATATTGTGATGCTCTAGCTTTATTCAGGTTCGAGGATCATCAGAAATATTAAGATTAGGAGATATACATTTAATATTTCTTCAATTGTTGCAACTTAACTAACAAGCAGAAATACATATATGCACAACGCAATATAATAGGATAGACTGACTATTGATTGGATGATTATGATGAAGGTTGAGAACAATGGTCACAAATGAAACCTAAAACAGAAGGTGAAAATGAAACCACTTTCATCCAACAAGAAGGAAATATTAAGGAGGCAATGTTTGGCAACTATAAGTGGAAAGTATGACAATAATGTCACATAAGTGTTACATAGAATATCTAGCAAAAGGCACGTCATATCATTATCGGTAAAAGGTAGGAAATGAAAGTGTGAAATTAATGATAGCATCCATATGGAAGATGATTTGCTCGTGTCTAAAAGTGAATCGCTTTCATACTGTCATACACTTTCAAATTGCCAAACACCCATTAGCTAGCTTCATAAAAAGTATGATTTTTGGTTTTTTAACGTCAAAAGTCCCTATTTCATTTTCAGTGAAAAAATAGAAGAGAAAAAAATTCGAAATAATTCAAAGAAAGAAAACGGGCTGATGTGCTTCTTCTACATCAATCATCCACTTAAACATCATTTTCCAGTATACCGTTATCGCCATCTTCATGTACATATGCCCTACTATGCTGCTTCCATCTCCCATCATCAACAGCACATACTCCACTTTTAGATGTCCTTGCCTTCACCACCTTTTCCTCTTATGTTGATGTCAAAGATCTCGTTGCCATAAACCCTGACATGATCAATTGTCATCATCTACCTCTAATTTGACTACCATGTCATCTAAGTCCTCCTAAATTTCACAGTTTTAATCCATTATTATATATTTCTCTCCCACTCATTTTCTCTCTTAATTCTTTCCTTCCGTTCGTTTTCTCACTCATGCGAGTGAAATGAGCGGTGATCGTCTGATCATTGGTGATGAGGCGTAATTGATGGTCATCTCTTCAAAATCTCTACATTTACCATTTCCCTACGATATCATCACTTTCCTCTACCCGTAATTCCTATGTTTTCCCTATTTAAATTCTAGAATATTTAACCCTAAACCCCATCGTTATGATCTCTCTTTACCCGATCTGAGCTCTTTTTCTCTAAATCATTCCACCCCCTCTTCTTTCATTATGACTAACCAATCACAACTATGGTAAAACATCGTAGTCCTCTAATGGTTGTGTTAAAATTTTCTTCTTTGGCTTGCTCTACAATGATAAGTAGGTTTTCTTGAGTTATTTAAGGCTTTGATAAATACGGTCAAAATGATTGTAAATGTTTCGTAGGGGTTTGCTTGATCTATCGTGGGTTGTCTTGATCAAGGTTTTAGGTATCGGTTTCGGAGAGGGTATCGGTCTCTCGAAAATTTAAGTTTCGGTATCGGTATCGTCCGTTTCGGCGGTATCGGACGTGGGTTTCGGTTGGTCAGTATCGGTAGTTTTAAATACATAAAATCTATCAGATATGTAAAAAACTAAAGTAGCTAGAATTTTGCCTTGCACACCCACCGTTTTACTTTGCGCACGTATCACTTATTTGCAAGTTTGCTTTGGAGTTGCTTTGCGCACCTACCATTTTGCTTTGTGCACATATCACTTATTTACAAAGTTGCCATAAAATATCTTCCTCTACACATATAACTTATTTACAAAGTTTACCATTCAAAATATCCCTCTCTCTCTCTCACGCAGTCCCCTCTCTCTCTCTCGTTCTCTCACGGAAGCGACAGGAGCGGCAACAGGCGACAGCAGGTGGGAGGCGGCGGCGAGGCGCGATGGCGAGGCGAGGTAAGTTTGATTTATCGTTTTTTCAGTTTCTTCTTCTTCCTCCTCTTATTTTTTGATTTTGGCCCGTTTCTTACACATTTGCTGGCCGAAACCCTAGCGTTTTGGTCAGTTTCATCCGATACTGGGCGAAACCGGCCGAAACCCTAGGGTTTCGGCCGATACCGATTTTATGCTGCAGTTTCGGACCGGTACTGGACGGTACTGGTCCGATACGCCCGATACCAAGAGGTATCGGGCGATACCTCAAACCATGGTCTTGATTGTTGTTCTATAAGTTATTTTGATGCTCTACCCAGTTACTTCAGTTGAGGGCTTTCTTGGAATTAGTTTGCTTATCAATGTCACAGTCAGTTTACTTTGGTTTTATTTTGGGTTCGGCTAGCTATTGATTTGCTTTAGGTTTATGCTTTAAGGAACTTCTGCCCTGAACTTGCTAATTGGAGGCTTTTGCCTGCCATTGATGGGTGAATTTGCCCTTCTTTGGGCTATCTATGGCTTTGCTTGTAAACCTTTGGGTTTGTTCAGCCTCTAAGTACATTTGATTGGTGTTGGTTAGTCTTCCATTGTGTTATTCTTTTCTATGCTCTCTCTTAAAGGGGTTTCCTATCTCTGATGTGTGCTGTTGGGGGTTACAACCCCTAATTGTATAATGTTGAGATCTTTTGTCCCATGTTTATGTGGATGGCGCCCATATCTTTGCCAATGAGACCCCTTGAAGTATACGAGATGATATTTTAATTGGAATTAAACGTGAGATTTATAGATAGATGATTAAAATGTATATTTGACTATTTAGGTCAACCACTTGTGTTTTTGGGCCATGCTATTGTTACCTCACTGATCATGTTGGTTATATAGACGATATGTCCCTGGTACTTGATGGTGAATATTAGTTTTGATTATTCTTATGATTTTGTAAGCTATTTACAGTTATTGTCCCTTAAGTGTAGGTCCAACTTATAACCATAAGGATTATTAACACAAGAATTACCCTTATGTTGGGTTAGACATCGAAAGTGTGTCTCTTCTATGGTATGCATCCCATATTCACACAATCATGATATCAATTAATAACTATTTAAATAAAATGAATTAATTATTAGTCAAGTAATATGTCGTCAATGTATTGTGTTTACTAGTGCCATCTTGTTCATGAATTGCTCATTTTACTATATAGACAGTTTATGATACTTGTCATATGATTTGTAATAAACTTATCCATTACTGTATTACAATCGCTCCTCATGATCATTGTAGATATTCATGATATTGTACCTAGTTGCATGTATATGATACTTAATGTACCTGCTTACATCATCATAATAGTGTACCTGATACTATTCTCAAATTTTGGACTTGATTACATGATACGGTGCTTGCTATCATTTTGACATTACATCTAGTATAGAATACATATGGCTAGAAACGAATTGCATGAGAGGTACGAGAGTGACAAGGGTACATATTGTATACATATTTTCTGCCTCAAGTAATAAATGTGGTGTTTATTACTATGTCAATGTTTTACACTTTCCAGCAATGGAAGTGTAGTTTACTACTGTCTCCGAGTTTTTTGCTCTCCAGCAATGAAAGTATATGCATTTACTTCTGGCACCATTTGGTGTGCAACCACTAGACACATGTTCCGAACTATAACCAATTTACATGTCAAACACTTGGACATAAGTTTATCACTACATTAGGAACACTGCATTGTTTTTGTTACTTAGCACGGTCATTGTTTATATAATGACTAGAAATAACACATGCACATAGTGCACGGAGATGAAAAAACCACACACGAACAGGATACAGTGTGTTCGTCGCCCCGCGCTTACGCCCGGGACAGACGAATCACCGCAAGTGCACGGTGCGTTATAGTATTTATAGAATGTCGAACTCTGGAGAGGCAATCGTCTAACACTCATCTTTTTGTGGAAAGAGGAGAATGTGTGGTCGGGGTTGTCACGTTGGAATTGGTTGGTTGATTGTGGAAAGTGGAATTAACTAAATATTAAACGTCTAAGGCCTTCGGGATTCCCAGCTAGTCCCTTCGGTAATGGATTTCAGGTCAAATGGTCCTTCGTCGGACGATAGATTAGGATAGGAGTGTCACATCAGTAGATGGAAACAATTGTTAGACTTTCGATATCACGCTCGTCTAACGCATCCCTATACGGAGCAGTGCTTTCGCGACCGGCTTCGCACAGGAATGCGTGCATTACGCTTGACACTTGGTCCCACCTTGCAATCTGTAAACACTCGCGTGCTTTACGGAATGCGATGCCACCCTATGGTCGGTTCTAGCAGTCGGGTACTTTCGTAATCATCGGCTAGCGGATTGGAGATTAGTGGTTGCCCCGGCTCTCGAGTCACTCTCGTGAACGCGAGCCCCGAAAAACAGCCAATAAACCCAAATCGGATTCGTGGAGATTCTCCCTAGGATAAGGAATTGCTTTTACGATCCTCCAATCCTAAAGCTAATCCCTCAAAACCCTTATTCAAACCACCATAGGGAAACCATATATTCATCCAACGGCGGTTTAACCTAACATCCAATCCATAGGATCCTAGGAATCATTCCTAATCCCTAAATACACACTACTCTAGCATTGGCAATGTCTAAAACATGATAGCAATGGAGACTAACATAATTACTTGGGCAAACATTATGAAACTAATTTCAATGCATAGAGGAAACAATATAAAAGCAATATATCAAGAAATCAAAGAGAAAGAAGTAACTACTAAGATTTAGCTTGCAAAACAAATCACAAGAGAAAGAGCCCCTCTAATAGCTCTAAGGTTTCTAACAGTAATAAAAAACTTGACCTATTCTAAAAAACTGTTTAGTTTATATACAAAACCCATTAGTTTCATGTTTTACAACAAAACCACCCGAAACCCAATAAGAAAGGCCAAAATGTAGTCTGACGACATAACGCTTGGTCGAGCGAGGTGCTCGCTCGATTGAGCGCTGCCTTGTGGAGCTTCATCCTTGGGAGCTCGAGAGGGGGCCGCTCGGTCGAGCGGGGAAGCCGCTCGACCGATCACCATCTTGGGGAATCGATGTAGCTCGATTGAATCACGAGGCCGCTCGGTCGAACGGCTACCGCTCGACCGAGCGAATTAAGCGCCATTTTAACAGAGAGTTGCAAGGCATAATGTGGGACTCTCCTGACTGGTCGCTCGATCGAGCGGGCCAACTCGCCCTCTCGAGCACCCCTTTGCAACTCTCACCCTCTCGTCTTGGTGTCACAGCTCGGTCGATGCGCTCGACCGAGTGATCTGGCAACACTTCTCCTTCTTCACTTCTCCTTTCTGCTTCTCTTCTTGACTTCTCTCATTTCTTTCTTCTCTCTTTCTCCTCATTCTCCAATCCTTCTACTCTTCTTCTTCTCTCGTTATCCCACTTGGGTCGCCGTGGCAATGCGATGTGAGCATTGGCGTCGAAGTTTTGTCCAAAATCCCGTATCACTTCGAATCGCGCCGAATTTCCTGAAAGTGTATAAAACATCGCAAGAATCAAATATATCGAGAAAAGTGCGATATAGTACGAAAATATGAATTCGGGAGATCGAAACGATATTGAAATACACTATATAAATATAGAAAATATGGACACAACAAAATCCCCTAAGCTTACCTCTTAATCGTCCTCGAGGAAGACAAATAAGAAGGTCGCCGGAGGGTGAAAACGACGAAGTGCAAAAGAAGTCAAAAATAGGAAATAGCGACTAAATCATTGATGCGTCAATTGATGCGTTTCGCTAGGGATTTGATGATAAAAAGGGTATTTTTATTAGAATTTCAGATCTAGTACTAAAAAGAAACCCTAATACAATAAATCTACTCGCTAACTAAGACTAGAAAATAATTCTTAACCTAGGGGGAAAAGCCAAAACCCTAATACAATTAGTCTAAGGGGATAAATAAAACAATTCTCCAATTTTCGCATCTCCCAATAGGGCCGGCTCACCCCCCTTAAATAGACAAAACACACCTATTTGTTCATTTACCAAAATGCCCCCAGCTTTTTATTTCCAGCCGCATCACTACTCCGTCCCTGAAAACCCACATTGTCCTCAAGGTGGTACGTGAAGTGTATGGTCAGCTACTCCACGTGCAGGTGCTCTTGATCTTCGTCCACGCCGGCCTCCAGCATTACCACACTCTCTCCTCCGTATTCCTCGTCATTTACTATCAGGATCTGAAGGGTATGATTCCCGCACCGGTGTCCAGGAGTAAACTTCTCGTCGCATTTGAAACACAGGCCCTTGGTCCGCTTGTCACGAATCTCGGCATCGGTCATTCTTCGTGTATGTCCTCCAGGCCGTGGTTCCACCCCCTTCTCCTTGGTAGTCGTTGTGCCGTCAGTGGATGTTGCCCCCCCGTGGCTGCCTTTTGTCCCCCTCCAGGATCCGGCCCTCGAAAAGTGGAGCCTCCCCACGTCCCCCGGGCTCTCCTTTCTGTCTCCTGATGGTCTTCCACCTTCCTAGCCAATGTCATCATCCCGCGCAGACCAACTGGCTCGAACTGCCTCAATCCCAACCTCACCGTAGGCTTCAGCCCCTTCATGAAACAGCCCTCCAAGGACTCCTCAGATACTCCCCGAACTCGGTGGCAGAGCGACTTAAATTTCTTGATATAATCCCCCACGCTCCCCTCATGCTTCAGCGAGTACAGTCTCTCGAACACGCCACCAGCCTGTCCTCCTCCAAAGCGCTCCGTCAAGAGCGTCGTAAACTCCGCCCAGGTCTGAAAAGGCTGCTGCTGATCTGTCCAACGAAACCGGCCTAAGGCCTCTCCCTCCAAGCAAACCCCTATCGCCCGAAGCCACTCCTCTCCTGGGACCGCGGACACCTCAAAGTACCTCTCCACCAGGTACAACCAGTCATCGGGATCTCCTCCCTCAAAAATGGGCACCTCCAGCTTCCTCAGTCGCCTCTCGCCACCGTAACCACCTTTCTCCTGCTGCTGGAATTCACCTCTGTGCTGGTACCCCTGTCGCCTGTCAGGAAAGTAAGCCTCAGCTCGATCACGGTAGCCTCCCTCTGCTACATGCCCCTGCCAGTCACCCTGTGTGTCCAAAACCCTCCTGGTGGCCTCCTGGAGGGTCCTGGTATGCTCTCCAATCTCCCGTCACTCCCCCAAAGGGGGGGGGCTGAGTCGACGGGCCTCCGGTGATCTGGTGGTGACCTCCACCCTGCTGAAATCCTCCGCCGGGTCCTCCAAAGGGCTGAAAAGCCCAAAATTGTGCTCCTCGAACCTCGGGTGGGGCCCCCAAGGGGCCCGGGAAGGCTCGGAAAAGTGTGTCGAGCGTCCTGGGAGGTCGGTGGGCCCCCACGGGGGTCCGTCGGACCTCGGGACGCCCCTCTGGGGTCGGCCAAGGGTCCCCAAGCCGCCGTCGGGGGCGGCCGGCCCTGAAATTGGGCCGGCGGCCCCCAGGCGGCGGCGGCGGCAGTGCCTGCCGAAGCCACCGGGGGGTGGTAGGTGCGGCCGCCCCTCCCAGGGGCCTGGCGGCCCCCCGCCGCCCCTCTAGGGGGTTCGCCGGCCGCCCAGAGGCCCCTGGGGGGGTCGGCGGCCACCCCGTGGCTTGCCGGGGTGCCGGAGACCCTCCTCTGGCACCTCTGTCCTCGCGGTGTGACGGTGCGTGGTCGTGGTGGGTCCCCCACACGTCGTCTCCTTGATCGAAGCCTCTGTCTTCTCCTAGATCCGGATCATCTTCAAAAAAATCGTCTTTTTGCCCTTGTCCTTCGCAAAAGGTGGCTCCTTTTTGCTTGGATCCGCCTTTGGTACAAGATAAGCGGTCAATGCCGCTATAGCCTCCGTCAATTCCGATAGTTTTGCATCCGTTTTCTCTTGGTTCTCTTTCATCTCTTTCCGGATCTCCGCGGCTACCTCGGCGTCTTCCTTCCTCAAATCGATGAAACCCTTGCTGATTTGGGCTTCAATCCGTTCAACCTTTTCTTCCAAAACTTCAACCTGCTCCTTGGATCGCGTGCTCGCCATGGATCGCTCGCTCTGATACCAATTGATGCGTTTCGCTAGGGATTTGATGATAAAAAGGGGATTTTTATTAGAATTTCAGATCTAGTACTAAAAAGAAACCCTAATACAATAAATCTACTCGCTAACTAAGATTAGGAAATAATTCTTAACCTAGGGGAAAAGCCAAAACCCTAATACAATTAGTCTAAGGGGATAAATAAAACAAATCTCCAATTTTCTCATCTCCCATTAGGGCCGGCTCACCCCCCTTAAATAGACAAAACACACCTATTTGTTCATTTACCAAAATGCCCCCAGCTTTTTATTTCCAGCCGCATCAATCTTCTCCCATCTCATAAGCACGCATCAACACTTCAACTTAATAAAATGAAAGCACACGATTCACGAGAATTCATTAAGTCTAGCATGGATCATATAGAATGGAATTTTCGACGAATAGAATGAACTCGAGTATATGATATAGGAACTTGTTCGGAAATCACTAAAATACCCCTAGAAGGGGATAGGGCTAAGCGGAGCGAAAAGGGTTTTCCATGAGATGGGAAATGAAAACTATTAGCCCCACACAAGGTTTGTAAATAAGTGATTGTCTGATAATGAGCAAGGAATATCCGTCTTTCTGCTAAACATGATCTATTGAACTCATAATTCATTAGATACTTTTTCTGAATGTCAACTAAGTATCGTAAGTAAATTGATCCCGGTTGTTCAATCATTTGATAACCAGAGTCATTCTTTGATAAAGGATTACTATGAGTCAGACTCAATAGAATTTGATCAATCCTTTTTTCTATCATTAAGGTGGAGAACTGAACCAAGAATTCTCTTTCTTCATCATCAATCGAATCACTGTTCGCGACCTAGGATTTGATTTTATCATCAATCCAATCACCGTTCACGTTTTTTCTTTTTCTTATCAATGAATAGATCTCTTTACTTGTACGACTTAGATGTCTCATATTTCTCGAAAAAGTGATTGGATTGATGGGATTTGGTATGATACTTATGAGATTGATATTCAAATATTTCTTCTTAGAACGTATTGATTTGACCCCATAAGCGGGACCATCGCCCAATAGCATGTTGCCACCAGAAGTAGAACCCAGTATTTCTTCCAGAGAATCTCCTAATTGTTCCAGAGCAACTAGAAAGAGATTCTTTAACCAGAAAGAATTCAGTTCAGATGTAGGATACATATCTAGAAGTTTTCGCAACTCAATCATGTATGATGGAATCATCAAAGATTTGATCTTTTCTAACTCTGTCTGTAACTCAATCATGTATGATGGAATCATCAAAGATTTGATCTTTTCTAACTCTGTCTGTAACTCACTAGAGGCTCGGGAAACAAAGAGAAGATGGATACATTCCAATTCCTTGGGAGGTATCGGGAATGACTTGGAATGTAATAATATCGATTCATACAGAAGAAAAGGTTCTCTATTGATTCAAACGCTATACCTATGGGATAAGGATAGAGGAAGAGGAAAAAACCGAAGATTTCACAAAGTACTTTTGATCGAAAAATCAATCTGATTTATTTCGTACCCCTCGCTCGATGAGAAAATAGGTCAGATTCTACAGGATCAACAAACCTATGGGACTTAAGGAAGGAATGAAGGAAGTGAATAAAAAGAAAAGAGAGGGAAAGAAAATCGAAATAAAATAAAGAATAAAACAAAAAAATAAGTAGAAAATAGAAGAGCCCAGATTCTAAATGAACAAATTCAAACTCGAAAAGGATCTTTCTGATTCTCGAAGAATGAGGTGCAAAGGGATTGATCGAGACTCTTGTTCTTATTAGATTAGAAGATCGTGATTTGATCCGCATATGTTTGGTAAAAAAATAATCTTCTCATTTGATCATAAATGGAAAGTGTTCAATTAGAACATGAAAACGTGAATGAATTGGTCTTAGTTACTCTTCAGGGCAGAGTGGAAGAAGGGAAGAGATTCTCGAACGAAGAAAAGGGTCCAAAGCAATTACTTCGAAAGAATTGAACGAGAAGCCGTATGAGGTGAAAATCTCATGTACGGTTCTGTAGAGTGACAGGAAGGGTGACTTATCTGTCAACTTTTCCACTATCACCCAAAAAAACCAAACTTTGCCTTACGTAAAGTTGCCAGAGTACGATTAACCTCTGGATTTGAAAAGAATTTTCGATATTCCTTTTTATTTCTCATCAAACGAATGGCATCTTCTTTTGGAAATCCTAGCTATTCTTAGCATGATATTGTGGAATCTCATTGCTATTACTCAAACAAGCATGAAACGTATGCTTGCATATTCGTCCATTGGTCAAATCGGATACGTAATTATTAGAATAATTGTTGGAGACTCAAACGATGGATATGCAAGCATGATAACTTATATGCTGTTCTATATCTTCATGAATTTATGAACTTTTGCTCGCATTGTATCATTTGGTCTACGTACCGGAAATGATAACATTCGAGATTATGCAGGATTATACACGAAAGATCCTTTTTTGGCTCTCTCTTCAGCCCTATGTCTCTTATCCCTAGGAGGTCTTCCTCCACTAGCAGGTTTTTTTCGGAAAACTCCATCTATTCTGGTGTGGATGTCAGGCAGGCCTATATTTCTTGGTTTCAATAGGACTCCTTACGAGCGTTGTTTCCATCTACTATTATCTAAAAATAATCAAGTTATTAATGACTGGACGAAACCAAGAAATAACCCCTCACGTGCGAAATTATAGAAGATCTCCTTTAAGATCAAACAATTCCATCGAATGGAGTATGACTGTATGTGTGATAGCATCTACTATATCAGGAATATCAATGAACCCAATTATTGCAATTGCTCAGGATACCCTCTTTTAGCTTCTAGGCCTAATTCTTAGTTCAAGATCCCTCTTACTAACTGGAATAAAAGAATTAGTAGATCTGTTCCGCCCAAAATGGGCTGGGGTTATGAACTTATAATCATGGAATCGACTCGATCATCAGATTATAAGTTCATTCCATAACGGACCAGACCGGAATAGGGTTATGTACATTCTTATTATGAGAAGGGGTCATTCAAGCATATGTAAATAGATACTATATTTCCATATGGATCCCTACGTCGTTACATTCTATTTAGGATTAGGAATAGGCGTAATCGGACCTGCTTTTGACATATCTATCGTTATTTGGGTACCATATTCACTTCTTTGGGCTTCTATTGAATCGAGAAATAGGTTTGATTGTACATCTTTTTGATATATAGGGTATCCTAAAGGATAATTCAAATCGAAGCAATTTGATGTCTGACTCGGGCCTATATGACATGACCGATCGATAGAAATACTCCAACACTCCATCCACCTTTGTCATATATTCCATAT